>CAJQZM010030224.1:3491-20518 GCA_907164665.1 Colias nastes | reverse complement strand
AATCGAATCAGACAATTGCCTCTTGACAGCCAACGAACTTCAGTATGAAGCAACAAACGGTTGAAATCTTCGTCATTAGTAGCACAAAGCTGATGAAATAATCTATCATTCAAAGAGCTGCTACGGATTTTATTGACTGCTTTGATGACATATTGCAGTGATTGAAATAGTCGTTCACTTAAGTTTCTAGCAACCAAATGTTGTCTATGAATAACGCAATGTATAGCAAGGACATCTGGAATTTTATTCTTTAAGTACGCTATGAAGCCTTTATGGCGCCCTGTCATAGCCGGAGCGCCATCCGTAGCAACTGATATAATATTTTTCAAAGGAATCTCTTTCTCTTCACAAAACTTTTTAATGTAACTTTAATTAGTTGGTAAAGTGGACTCATCGAGCTGAATTGAGAATTGACTAGTCCTCAGATGATTGCACAATGATTCTTTAATGTTTTCAGCCATTTCATCAATTCGTCTTTGCACAGAATTATTACTCAAAGGAATTTTTCGGATAATATCTGCGGCCGGTTTATGAAGCACAGTAGTTATTACTTCCTTTATTGCTGGCAAAATTAACTCTTCTCCGATGTTGTGTGGTTTGCCTTTTTGAGCAATTAACAAAGAGATATTGTACGAAGCTCGAAGTCCGTCGTCATCTTGCTTAGCAGCCGCCGAAAATAGTTTTGATACACTTGGCTGAGTATTATGCTTCTTCTCTAGGTCTTGAAAATATGCTACATTCTTGTCTTTCTTATCTGGATGCATTTTATTCAAATGATCTTGCAGTCTTGAAGGCTTCATTGCTTCGTTCGAAAATGTTTTTAGACATAGAAGACACAAAGGCGACGACGGGTTTGTGGGATTTTCAATAAATCCGAATTTAATATATTCCGCAGAGTATTGCCGTCTCTTCTTTTTTACTTCCGACATTGTTTTGTTTTGAGAAATACGTAAGTGTTGAAATCAAGTACTGCTTATCTATTATGCGCGAAACCGCAAATGAAAATAAAATAAATTTACGTCGTTTATATAGGATTGCATGAGCAGCACGCACCAACAGGAATAAGACAAACGTGCATAAACTCGTTTATCTCATTCGACGCCCAATCGTACTCGACAAGCAAGAAAAAGTATTATAGAACCAGCCGATTGATACAGGAATGTACAAATCGGATTATTTAACAAAAACTTGTTAAAACATGATTGCCCGCGGTCTATTATATCGAACCGAGTTTGAGCTATATCTTAATTAATATTAGTTGATGTTCACAAGATGTCGACTCTCGAAGTCGAGAGCTCAGTCGGTCTCTAAGAGTCTTCCTAGCTAGGTAGATGAAATTATAAATCGACCCCAAAGCCCTACACAACGCCCCCTTTTTTTTCTGGGTCTCTTACCGCCCCCCTTTAGGCCTGCAGCGCCCACAAGGGGGCGTTATCGCCCACGTTGGGAAAGACTGCTCTAGAGTCTAGCCTATAGGCTATAGCCTCGGCCTATATAGCCTAGGCTATATAGGCCGAGATTAGCGCGTTATAACGCGCTAATCTCGGGAACTACTGATTCGATTTGAAAAATTCTTTCGGTGTTAGATAGCCCATTTATCGAGGAAGGTTGTAGGCTATATATCATAACGCTACGATCATCAGGAGTGGAGCCACGGGGGTGAAACCGCGCGGAGCAGCTAGTAATATTATAATTAGTATAGATAAACAAAATATTCAATTCATTTAATATCCAAAACGATGTTTTCTATTTCCACCAAACATTGCTAGATTTTATATAAAAAACCCAATTATTACCCGTTATCATAGGTACGAATTACGATCGTGATGGTTACATACATCCATACATATTTTCGGGGTTAAGTCTTTGCCTAGCTCCGAACAAAACCGTGGTGGCTAGTAACTGGATTATAATATTTATCTTCCCCTTTCAAGACTTTCGTCATGAATTTTCATGCCTTTAAATGAAACAACAAAATTTTTTTCATACATGTATTATCCTACCTACCATAGATTAATATTTATGGTAGGTAGGTACATACTAATTTTATTTTTGTTCGTTTTCATTCGAGCAAAGATGGGGTGCCGTGAGTGGCGAATATAAGATATTATAGGTATATAGATACTTATATAATATATTATAAGTGAGAAGTCCTAAAATTCTTAAAAGTTTATAAAATAAAATCGACCAAGTGAGAGTCGGACTCGCGCACCGAGGGTTCCGCACAAACCTGTTTTTTTTAATTTAAATAATATGTTATTACTTTAAATTTATGCTTATCCCAATTTTTCACTTATCTTTACGATATGAAAAAGAAGAAATACCTAAATAGTGAGGCATTACAGCATTTCGAAAACCATGAAATTGTGGCTATCTGCTAGTTTAGACACAGATTATATAATAATGGTTTGGATCTCTCTGTACTTACTTTTTAAACTAATCTTAGATACTATTCTGTTACAATATTATGTTTTACTTTAAATAGTACCTAGCGACTGTATTATACATTTTTTTTAGAAATTTTAGAGACCTTAAAAAATGGAAATATATACCTACACACCTTTTTAAAAATAAAATATGCTACTAATTGAGTAGCTTTGATTAAACATTAAACATAAAGGTATTTTATGCAGATACATATATATAAGTGTTTTTGCACGTACATCTCATTTTTTAACCTCGATCTTCTAAGAGTATCTATATGCATCCTAAATTAAATCAATTCAAAATAATTGATTAACAGTATGTTTCATAGGTACTTGTTTCATTACTAAATAAAAAATGGCGCCGATTTTCTGTCAGGGTGAATCACATTTACTCCGAGTGTATGACCTAATTGGTGTCGACATTCGAATCATGCAATATCCGTTGATCTTCCTTTCATTAAAAAAGATTGAAGTTTTACGAACAAATCTATACTAATATTATAAAGCTGAAGAGTTTGTTTGTTTGCTTGTTTGTTTGTTTGAACGCGCTCATCTCAGGAACTACTGGTCCGATTTGAAAAATTCTTTCAGTTTTAGATAGCCCATTTATCGAAGAAGGCTATAGGCTATAATATATCATCATTCATCACGTTAAGACCTAAAGGACCGGATCCACGCGGGTGAACCCGCGGGGTGCAGCTAGTATTTTTATTGCTTGACCTGGCTTTCCATGGGTTAAATCGCGTAAAAAAATATAGCCATCTTAATTAGGTAAAAAATAAATAAACAAAAGAAACACTGCATACATCTTTTTATAATACCTACTGCTGTAAACCAGTGGACTCAATTTACGTTGTCACGATAAAAACAATATTTTATTGATAAATACCTACACTAAATTTGAAAATAATAATCAATTTGACAATCTTATTATACTTACCTAAGCACATAACCTAAGTAATCAAATTAAATAACCTAAACAATCTTAAACTCAAGCATTATTGATATTGTTATTACTAGAATACTTTTAGAACACTGGAATCCTAATAATACATAGAATTGATTTAGGTACTAAGTACTTACTACTTATCCTTACAATATGTATATGTTGTGCTTCAATTGATCACATTTAATTTACTATATTTCAGCCCACATACACGGTGAAAGCTAATATTTCTAACTCATTAACATCCTAATGTGAACAAGTTTATGACAAATGAATTAATTAACTAATACCTCAGAGTACTTAATAGTAGCTAACGCTGCTATTACCTCTAAATGAAAAGGTTAGCAATTAGCATTTATAAAAAAAATACTGCTTGTTGTTTACTCAGACTAACAGCACCTAACATACACACACTTATGTAGCAAGCACTTGTGAAGCATATACGTAAAAAATTGATGTGATTTTAAAATGAAGTGCATATATAGAAAACTCAATCATACATTTATTTAACTTTTAGTTCTATTTATAACTAAATATTTAGTTCTCTCTATCTATACTAATATTATAAAGCTGAAGAGTTTGTTTGTTTGAACGCGCTAATCTCAGGAACTACTGGTCCGATTTGAAAAATTCTTTCAGTTTTAGATAGCACATTTATCGAGGAAGGTTATAGGCTATATATCATCACGCTAAGACCAACAGGATCGGAGCAATGCGGGTGAAACCGCGCGGCTCAGCTAGTAACTAAATATTAGGGCTATCTATACTACTTACGCTCTTGCGATAAAACGTACTTACTTTGGCAAAGTTCTTTCAATCTGCAATAAAAAAAAAACCATCCAAACACTACAGAGAGGGGCCACTGAAAATCAGTGTTGTAACTGTGTTGCAACATATACTGAGTGGCTACCTGGTTTGGCTCCACATACTGTTTCTTTTATTGATTTTTACTTTTTATTTTTTATTTTACTGTAGTAATAAGATTGTTGCATATCGTGATTTTATTTGTTTACTTGTTTTATTTTTTTCAAATTGTTTGTTTTCTGTGTTTACATCGTTAAATTTATGTTGTATTGTTTTCATTGTATCTTGTGGAGTCAAATAAATGTTTCTTTCTTTCTTTCTTTCTTTTCTTTCAAACTTTATAAAGTACGTATAAAATTTATAATAGATAAATAGATAGAATTACGTTCATACTAATCATACTATTACTAGGCAATAGGCATAAATACATTATCCGCCCGCCCTGACTTCGCCTAAGTTCAATAATATCATTAAGACATGTCACTTGTACAAAAAGTGTAATATTTTGGGCTAATTTAAGATTTAAATAAATATTATGCCAAATTATGTATAAAACTGTGCAGTAATTTTAGCTTAGAGTAATCGATAAAATCATACCCTTATTTTCATTAATTTGTCAAATTCGATTTGACTAATTTACTTCGATTGCTACAAATATATGTATCTAATCTATATATATTATCTATGGTTCATTTAAATTTTATTTCATTTAATTTCTTACTTTCGACCTGTCAATCACAATCCTTAAGAGAAACCCTCTGAAAGTAAAGTGACTTGGATTAACTACTTATTTATAGAAGCATATATGTAGTGCGATTTACAAGAAAACTCAAGTTTTCCTTATTACTCACTACTCAGCCTCAACAGTAAACACGTATCAAGATTAAAATAACCTATGACAACGAAAACAAAGGTTGCTAAGAAAAAGATTTAACTTTTCTGACTACAGCTAAGCGTGTCGAACGTCTAATTTTAGATATTAGTCAACAAGACAAATGAATATTGCTTTTCGGCATAATAAAGGTAGGCAGTAACCTCTTAATTTATGTAACAGAATAGAAAATACATTTATTAGCTAGTATAATTTAATGACCATCAAATATTCTTTAATATTGATTTTGATAAATAGGTAGATGTTGGCTGATTCCCAGATCTACCCAGCACTCAAAATTTCATGAGAATCGGTCGCATCGTTTCAGAGGAGTATGATAACTAACAATACTAATATTGTAAAGTTGTACTTAGAGTTTGTTTGATAGAACGCGCTAATCTCAGGAACTACTCGATCCGATCCAGGTCCGATTGGAAAAATTCCATAGCGATAGCCAATTTATCGAGGAAGGCTAAATTATATGTATCATCAGGCTAAGACCAACAGGAGCGGAGCAATGCGGGTAAAACCACGGGGCACAGCTAGTTTTATGTATAGAAGAGAAGATATAAACTGGTGGATTTTATAAGCCAATTACAATTCTTGTTTATAATAATTATCTAGAATGGTACAGGTACCTACTCTAATTTGTGATGAAATGTATGAGATAACATGTACCTATGTAAGTTTTTGATGTAGATTCATTTCTTTATTTTAATCTAGATATAAAATTATCAACAAGCTCGGTCTAAACGTTAAATAAATATTTAAAGATAGTGAGAGAAAATCAATCAATCAAATATCGAAACATTGTGAAACTCTTGCCATATAAATTAATTATTTCTAATTTTTAGACTGGGCATCGGGCAAAATCAAATTTTGACCTTTACTCGGACCTACTGAACATACGTATACTTACACACATCTTACACAATTATTTTTATAAAAATCGGTCAAGCTTGTGAAAGTTTTGCTACGAGAATTTATATTTTACAATTTCATTAAAAAAAAAATAATCGAACGTCCAAGGCAGTTTTTATTGTAGGTAGTTTTCGAATGTTACAAAAATTTCAATTCAAAACAAAACATTATTCTACCATACAATCTTTAAAAGAAAAATATTAAAAAAAAAACTTGAAAACTTCTAAATACTTCGTTGTTACCACAGAGCAAAGATAAAAAAAGCTTATTGGTTTTCTGTGGTCTGTAATATCTGTGGTTTGTGTTTAATGGACCATAGCTTATAAATAAAATGGAGGGTAAATTAAAATCAACTGCAAGATTTTAAATTCAAATTACTTCTTTCACGATCACATGTTTATTGCTGTTATTTATTATAGATGTGCGTTCGCAAAATATTTTAAAATCTTTATAATATGTACCCTGCACCTGTATATTAGCTACATAAAAACTGCTTTTTTCGAAGAAGGAAAGAGTCGTGGAACAGACATGGTACAACCACAGAATATTAAACTTAATAGTAGCAAACGCTAGTACAACTACAAAGTTAAACTCAAACTCAAACATTCATTTATTCAATTAGACTACTATTTAGTAGCACTTTCGAATCGTCATTACATAAGTATTTTTAACATTTACCACCGATTCGGAAAGCAGTACCTATCTATGGAGAAGAATCGGCAAGAAACTCCATAAATAACATTGGACATCTACCAATCTGTAGAACCTGGCAGTTAAGACCTCACTTTAGTAGACACCAACGCGAACGATGTTCAATATATCCTACAGTGAGGAAAAGACGGATTTGGATTGTACCTATTAACGGAGAAATGGTAATGATGTTTGTTTCTTGCACTTATCTGTATAAAGTTTCCATACATTTATAGAAGTCCGGTTATTCATGTTTCAGCAAACTATTGTTAACTTACACTGAACATGACAGGTGCGTTGTTAATAATTGTTTTGTTTTTTTATGATTTAAAAATAAAACATGTACATGTCAAATACCATTAAATACAAACGTCATTACTTAACTATGTTTTTAACACATTTCTTCATTTAAAACAAGTTTGTACGACAAAATAGCTTACTGAATAAAAACAAAAATAAAATAACCCTAAAGAGGTTATTTTTCGTATAAACTTTTATATTTTGTTTAAATTACATTATATCCTGTTGTTAAGTGGTTTTCATATTGATTTACGACTACATAATTATGTACATTAAAGTATGCATGTGTATGATGTGCTTATAAGCTTTTACATTGTGCTGATTTTATTCCTTCGTCGACTGCCGAAGTTACTAATGTCTATTGTTTTGCAAATATATAGGAAACAGACGAGGAGATATTAATGAGTAATGTTATTGCGAATTAGATCCATGTTATAATGGCAATTTCCACTACTGATTTTGAACGCGATCAGGGGCATTCATATTATGATCGCAATAACTAGCCATGGTTAATTGTGGTATTATATGAATTTGCCAGTCAGTTCAATTCACGGCGTAAACTGACTGGGAATAAGGCGTCATAATACGGTCCGCTGAGTCCTATAAAATGAGTTAAGTGTGATCAAAGATTGGGATTACATTTACATAATCTTAATAAGCAAATCTAAGTTCAAATCGTGAACTTGCGATTATATTGTATCTGTTATATTTGAATGCTTTTAAAGAATCCCCGTTATTATTAGTTCCTTTTTAATACTAATAACTTGATGTAGAATACCGAAGCGGTTTAAAAATTAAAATCATTTTTTAAATAAATAAGTTTGTTTTAATATAATTAAACTGTATTGTACCTACGTGTTTATTGTGTTTAGTTTTATGCAATTATTCATTTAGGTCGTACTTATTTCACAATAATACGAAAAGCTGCGTTCGATAAAGCACAGTTTTACTTAGAATTCACTTTCTGTTAAATTTTAATTAAGCTTTTAGATTTGTAAAGTGCAATGTAAAAATGGCAAGTTAAAAGCTTATAAAAGCTTGCAAAAAGTTTATAATAATGATGACGCAGCTTACGATTTGTATCTAATCTTTACAATATCAAGAAATAAAACGAAGACAATGAAGATTCTTTATGAATTAACTTACTAAAGAATAAGTACGAATGCTTTATTCTAAATTTAGGAAATAATCGAATAATAATTTATTTCTTATTATTCAACATCACTTTAAAATATTTATTTGCTCTAACATCTTATACCTAGACTAGTGAATAATATTCTCGTAATATGCGAAAATGATAATTATTTTTGTGTCAATAAAGGATAAAGGATGGCAAAAGAAGCTTCTTTTAAAACTATCTCCAAGCTTCGTTTAAAAATTATAATTTGTGCATGCGTAGAGGCATAGCCCATATAACATTTTACTAGTTAATGTTACATAGTGACATTAACTAGTAATAGTTCTGACCATGGATTCTCTCGTGTACACTTCACGTTATCGAGTGAAAGTCGTAGATATTTCACTCTTAATTTTTGCTTCATTGACAAAAATCATCCCAGGCTTTTCCAAATTTCTAAGTTTAATCAATTCCAATGTAATAATATTTTTTTAAATTTGTTCATGAGTCAAAATCCGTTCAATGGATAAGAAGTGAAAGCGTAACAGAAAGACAGAGTTACTTTAATAATATAATTTAAGTTAATAATGAATTAAGTAGGTATGTAATAAGTAATTAAGGGTATGGTAAACAAATCAAAAATACTAAAATAAAATAATTTGACATTATCAGAATAAGTCTAGAAGAAATAAATCTTATTACCGCGGTATTTCAAATAACTGCATTTATATTTATTAATAAATTGCAACATTTATTTTTGTTTTATATTGACTCGGGTATGCGATTGCCATTTTTAGTAAATCAGAATTATGGGTTGTTTAAATCAATATTTCTAGTTTTGTCTGCTTCCGATATTGTATGTAAAGGTTACTTATTTTTATTCGTATACTATATTACTTCTAAATTAAAACTTTCTACTACATGTCTTAGTATAATGATGCATTTACATTAAACGAACATAGAGCTGGAGCAAGAGCATTCTTTCGTGATCTTTTATATGTCTGTAGTTACATTCTATATAATAAAAAGGAATTGCCAAATGTGTCAGTAAGCGCAAAACTGGAGAACGACTGAACCGATTGCGTTAATTCTTTTTTTATAATTTTTCTTGAAGTACGAGGATGGTTCTTATGGAGAGAAAACAAACATATACTACGGGCGAAGCCGGGGCGGACCGCTAGTTGTTCTTAAAAATGTGTTTTTGGAGCACGTAGCTTTCCAGTGTAGTTATTAATTAATTTTCTTCCTTTTGAGGGCTACAATGACTCAGATAGGCACACTGATACTTAATTTACTTTTTATCGTAATAAATCACTGTGAATGATAAATCATTTCTAATTATATTAACTGCCGCTCCTGAGTGCTAAAATTAATTATTTCTTGGTTATATATTGATTAAAGTTTTTCTTCACACTTCATAATATATTATTATAGTTTATTTTACAGCGAGAGAAAACTATGTAGATCCTTCGAGGTTTTTTCTCAATTTAATTAAAATCGGGTCAACAATTTTTGTATGAATACGGAACTTTTTATTTTATATTTACCATTAAGGGCCGATTTTTCAATCTATGGTTAAAACTTATCCGCCCAATAAAGTATTACACGATAATATTAAAATGTCAAACGTAAACTGTCAAATACGGGCAAAGAATACCTACATTTTTGAAATGGTAGTTTAATACGTTATTCGACGAATAAGTATATTAAGTAACCAAGGATTGAAAAATCAGCCCTTAGGCATTGAATTGTCTGTTCTATGGCATACTGTTTATTATTTTAAGGGCCGATTTTTCAATCTTTGGTTAAAACTTACCCGTCCAATAAAGAATTAGACGATAATATTAAAATGTCACCTGTAAACTGCCTGTAATTTGTAAACTAGATATCAAATACGGGCAATTAGAATACATTTTTGAAATGGTAATTTAATACGTTATTCGACGAATAAGTTTTAACCTAGGATTGAAAAGTCGGTCCCAAGTCGAAATAGGTACGTATGTACATTGAAAGAGAAAGTTTTAATTTTAGTTGTGTTAATAAGTAGGTATCTACATAGCGACATCGTGGTGCACAATTACATAAAATATAGTAAACTTGCAGGTAGGTAAGCGTCACATCACATGTTAAAATATTTTATAAAAATAAATAATCCGAATTCAGTATAAAATGTTTTTGAATTCGTTTAATACTTATAAATTGCAGTGGACTTAAAATGTCAATATTTTATAAGGAATAAGGAAAGTTATCTAGGCCGAAAGAAAGATTAGCTTTCAAACGACCTAGAAACTGGATCAAATGGAGAATAATGGATTATTTGAATAACGTGCAACGTCATAATATAAAGTTGTATTATAAAGTTTAACCCTTAAATGCACAGATTTATTTATTGTGATAAGAAAAATATATGTATTACATATAGGGGTAACAAATACGGGAAAAATAGTAAAAAAAATATTTATGTAATTTTATTATATATATTTATCAAAAATCGTATGGTATCATTTTTGATACAACATGCATTTAATACCTAATCAAGTATTCGCGACCCTTAGATTTCGGGTTTTTGTTATGGGGTTTTCTATTTTCAGGAATAATGAAAACCGTTTGCAAAGTAATGAATTATTTATTATAATTAAATGTGGAACTTATTAAAACAATCAGAATTTTTTTTCGAACACAGAAAAACTTTGCATTTTTCACATTTGATGCTACTTAGAAGCTTACACCCTGGCATCATACACCGCATGCGATTATCCATGCGTATTTGTTTGTGATCAGTACCATCGTGTATAATATCTGCCGATGGCATTACCTGAAGGGTATTCCTCCGTTTAGGAGATGGTTCCTCTATAGTACTGCTACTACTTGGTCGACCTCGTGCAGGTTGGGTGTGGGTTTTATATTTACATAGAACATCTGCAAGTTCTGTTCTAAATTCTGCTAAATTCAATATATTTTTCGCAGCTATGTTTTTTTTATAGCATACCTGTTTATATAAGACCCACGAATTTATAACTGTCAAGTCAAGAAGGTGATGGAATAGCCTAATATACCACTTCCTACTTTTCATGCGGATTCTGTACCTGCCCAAGTACGAGTCCATTAAATCCACACCGCCCATATGGGCGTTATATTCTTTCACAACTTTTGGACACTGTATAAATTTCTTCCTCTTCTCAACCTTATCATAGCGTTCAACGTCAGTCACACAATCAGGACGATCTGGTTGCTTTTGAACGGAGTATCTGTTCGATTCTTCAGTGATATTGCTGATGAAATCCGGAGTAAAATAATAGGAGAAAAATTGAAAAGGCGTTTCGAGTGTCATTATTGATGCAGGAAAATCATTACAACCTTGAAATCGTATGTTATCTTCTTGGAATATAAGTGACTGCTTTTTCCATATAAGCCTTTGCACATCAATATTATCACGAATTGGTTGGCTACTACTAGTAGTATTATTGCTTATACCTGGCACAGGGTCATCAATCAATGCAGGATCTTCTATCAAAGGAGGGTCTTCTATCAAAGAGGGGTCTTGCACATCGGCTACAGGTTCAGATTGTTCATTGTCTTCCAGTACGGCTCGCAGCTCTGCAGTAGTTAGAATTTGTTCAAAATCGTTTTCATCTTCTTCATTACTATCCTCGGATAAGTAACCATCTTCTAACTGGCTTAAATAATCTTCAATATCTCTATCGGTAATTCGTTTACGTTCCATTCTACAACAAAATGCATAAAAAGCTCAAACCCGCAACCAAGCAAAAATGTAACCAAATCAAAGTCCCAAATGCATGATGTCTCATTTTTGATACAAGCAAAAAAAACAATTTTTTTATTTATAATGCGAAATTCGAATGAAAAATATTATGTTACCATGCAATCAAAGTACTTACCTATAATAAAATATTTTTTTTATCTGGATTAGCTTCAAGATTTATTCAATAATGCGCGATGAAAACTTTCAAATTCACTTGTTGTTAAAATTTGTAACTGTCAGCGAACAATGACATATGAACGCATTACGAAATGGCGGACCAATCACAATGCTTTACTTTTTCGTTCAGAAACTACTATTCTTTTACATTATAAGTCAAAATTATGCGTAATAAAAATTTAAAGGGCTCTGAATCGTATAAAACTTTCCGTTTCGTTTTTGATACAATATGCATTTAAGGGTTAATATTATTAAAATCACGATAAATACTATATTTATTTCTTATAGACACTAATAATTTAAACTAATTAATTAATAATTATATGAACCTACTATGAACAGGTAAGATCTGTATTTTTATGTTTTTAAACGATTGTATCAAATACATTAATTAAAAATATGTCAAAACGAATTAATTAATTATTATTACTTATAATATTTCGTTGGTTTGTAACGAATCCATTAAAAAGAAGTCATGCAATTTAAATACTTAATTCTTTCATTCACAAGAAACCTGCGGTATTTCTGAGTGACAAGGCTGTATATTTTTTAACCTTGGCGGGGCCGGGACAAGCGGCTAGGTAGGTCTAGGTACCTAATTAATATGCAGTTATATTTAACAAGTGGCATCTGTGTCATACTATTTATATACTGCTTTTAATCCATTATTCCACAACGCCGTACAAAAATCATGGAGACAAGGGGAAAAAATCTCTACCTGTACTTTCGAATTCTCATCTGCACTCAGGTGGACAGCTTACAAGTGACGGCATAGTGCTGAATCTTATTATTTTATGCTCTTATATCGTTCTAGATAGGTCACCTGGTGGTTCAAATGACTCATAATTTTTTCAACATGGGCCTGTAGTCTATATCGTGAAGATCGTATATGAAAATATACGGGTTAGAACGGGTTTGATATTAGCATTCAATCATTCATATTTGTTTAATCAATCACTAGTTACGAATCACTACATAGTATAAAACAAAGTCGCTTTCTCTGTCCCTATGTCCCTTTGTACGCTTAAATCTTTGAAACTACGCAACGGATTTTGATGCGGTTTTTTGAAGTGAAAACTTCTTTAGCGGCGTTGGGTATAAAATCTTAAACTCGCGTCAGGACACGTGGCCTGATCGAAAAAGCGTAAGACAGATTTTTTTTTTTTTTAGCCCTTATATTCCATGCGTAAGACGGATACCATTCCAAAATATCAAACATGCTAATCAAGTTTTCACTTCTGCCGGCACTCCCGGAGTGCAACCCGTCTTTTTTTTAATAGATAGAGTGATTCAAGAGGAAGGTTTATATGTATAATAACATCCATTAAATAGTGGAGAAGTACTGTTATTTTTGAGATTTCTAATGTGATGTCGTAAATAATTACATTTTTTCCGCTTACATTGCAAACGCAGGCTGAACCCTACGAGTTTTATCAAAATAATGTACTAAGTATTATACACATTGAAAAGTTCTACAGAAAAGTCCGCGATGGTATATGTCTACAGTCTATCTCTTATGGATAACCCACAATAACTTTTTTTTGTCATTTACTTTTTACGACAAATAATGGCTAATTTTCGAAGCGATTTTAACCAATACAGCATTAATCCTTAACCAATTAAATACCTTGAATACATTGTTCATTTAATATAGATCTATATGGCCCTTTACACCGTATGATTTAAGTGAATATTTTCGAAGATATTACAGATTTAAAAATTGCGGGACGTAGCGTTTGCGGCGGTACCGGCCGGCCGCCCGGCTATATATTATTTTATACCCGTGCGAAGCCGGAGCGGGCCGCTATGTTTTTATATACAACGGTCACAGTTTTTCTGTAGTGTATTTAGTATCAGCATTGCACCCGTGCGAAGCCGGGGCGGGTCGCTTGTTAATTAAATATTATTAATTTTACTCTGTCATCCGGAATTACCCCAATGCACCTTGTCTGTAACATGTTTGTTTTTCAAAATTCAAAACTTCGTAACTGATTATAATGCAGTTTTTTAAAAGATTTTTCTCGAGGGAGGTTTTAGTATATAATTGCACGACGATGCGAAGCATTTATTTATTTTTATGTTTTAGACAGAGCGCATGAAGTCGCGAGTGGGAAGCTACATATTCTGTATATGGAAATTAGAAAAGCCACCAAAGAAAAATGTTAAAATTTGCAAATGGCTTGAAGAGTATGATGTGATGAAGAATTGAATGTATGAAAAAATAAAATTTATTGAAACATGACCCATAGGCCATAAGCCAACAGGCAAGACAAAATACTAAAATAGTCATATGTTAACACTAACATTATGTTTATTTTGGTGTCACCGACATTGCTTTTTTGTCTAATTATCCATTACACCTTTTTACCTACAAATTGTTTTCTTTTTACAAAAAAATATGAAAGGGACAGAATAGGCTACTAGTTTCCACGGTAAATATTTTTGTAACAGTTGTAGAGCTTACTAGCTTTCCGCCTGCGGCTTCGCCCGCTTTGTCTAAAACATAATAAATTATATACTAAAACCTTCCTCTTGAATCACTCTATCTATTAAAAAAAACCGCATCAAAATCCGTTGCGTAGTTTTAAAGATTTAAGCATACATAGGGACATAGGGACAGAGAAAGCGACTTTGTTTTATACTATGTAGTGATGATGTCGGTAGCAATTTGTTGATTAAATACAACGTAATATTCAAACAATTCTATAACCTTTACAATTAGTGGAAAATTTTCCGACAGAAATTCGTGGAAATTGTTTTTCCGTTGTGTTGATACGAAGGTATTGTTATTATTAATTATTATCCTGCTCACATGTTCCTTTTAAGATAGTGTACATACTTTATGTTTATAATTTACTAACTTTCCGCCCGCGGCTTCGCCCGCTTTATTTAAAACCTAATAAATTATATACTAAAACCTTCCTCTTGAATCACTCTACCTATCTACTAAAAATAAAACCGCATCAAAATCCGTTGCGTAGTTTTAAAGATTTAAGAATAGGGACAGTGAAAACGACTTTGTTTTATACTATGTACCTGGTAAGGACTTACGAGAAACTTCCATGAGCATTACCATGCATGCACATGCACTCGAAATACTGTAGATAGAAAAAATTTACTAAAAGGAAACATACCTTTATTTTTAAAAAGAACTAGAACGCTAGTCTTTGAAGTAGGTACTTTCCCTCTAGGACCCTTTGAAAATTTCCATCCTGTATTACTAACGCCACGACCAAAATAAGCGGGGCAGAAAATAAAATGGATGCAAAAATATTCCTTTGACAGCAGGCGAAGAAGCGTGGGCAAGCTACTTACTTGATAGTAAAAAATGTGTTCATTAAAAAAATATGAATCCATAACATATTATCTATACTTAATACTATAAAGTTAAAGAGTTTATTTGTTTGTTTGTTTGAACGTGCTAATCTCAGGAAGTACAGGTACGTAGTAAGGTACTATTATAAGTATATCCTGTGCCACAGGTCCGATTTGAAAAATTCTTTCGGTGTTAGATAGCCCATTTATCGAGGATGGCTATACCTAGCCCATTTATCATCACGCAAAGATAAATAGGAGCGGAGCAATGCGGGTGAAACCGCGGAGCACAGCTAGTATAATTTATATTGTGACAAAGACTCATGTAACATGTTACAATTACATTAATAAATGAATAAACAATTAATGTACGTTTAATAGTGTTAGAGGACCAAATTAAATGTGTTCGACCTATAAAAACTATAGCAATAATAACAACTACTTAAAATGAGTGTTTAGTATAATTCTTATTGACAGCTACGTAAATATTCCTTATAGAGCCCCGATTAAATAAATAACGAGAATGTTTTTTATAGAACCCAGTTATATGGCAATTGAGATAAATAAGACTATAAAATAAATAAATAAATAGGTGTTTTCTTTTTACAGGATATTATGAATTAATTAGCTTATATCTGTCGCAGGCAAATTGTATTATTTCGCCGTTTACAAAAGCTCGGCACATTTTGTAATATGTCGAGAATTCGTAATGTGATTCGTAATCAGACATTTTTTCGTTTGGATAAGGGGGTGGGTTAGGTTAGGTTCGTGTTTTTAAACCTACACAGAAATAGGAGCCCCACGAAACCGTCTTTTTAGTTTTTTTGTAGAATTTTGGAAAAAGTAAATCCTCAGCATATTACAAAATGCCGAGCATTTGTAAATGGCGAGATTATACAATTTGCGTGCGACATATCTACCTAATTATAAAATAGAATATACCTAATACTTTATGTTGGATAAAAAACGATCGATCTATCGATATAAAAAACTTCTAATTCTAATTACACGTTTTAACAAGATCATTAATTGTATGTATTATATACAACTATATAATTACACAAAACTTCGCTGAATAAGGTTTTCCACCCCCATGTAAAAAGTTATACTCGTATATTTTCATTCGCACCTAAGAATCTAGGATCTAGATTATTAGGAAACCAGTATTTCGGTGTTACTGTCGTAGATTTATCATTTCACGAAATGGTCGCATTTCATGAAATGGTTGAATGTCTATTGGCCACATCATGATGTGGTTTGTGCAGATCAATGATAAGAAATCGTTTCTCGATATGGCGAGTGTTTAAAAGTATAATAATACTAGCATAGGTCTCCTATGTATGCTCAGATAAAAAAGGATGATCACATCGATTCTCCATAAAACCCTATCAGAATCGGTTTTTTCGCTTTGACACATTCACATGTTACACAGATCGACATAATTTAGCAATATTTTATCTTAATATATATAAATCTCGTGTCACAATGTTTGTCCTCAATGGACTCCTAAACCACTTAACACGTTAGCTGCGAAACAGGGCTTGAAACACCCTGTCCGTGTCTCGTCGTTATAGCGGTAGGAAAAAACTTAAACTTCTCTGTCGTGCGGGAGGCATAACTTCCATCTGGTTCAGTGTAGGAAAGTGATATCTATATATCTGAGATGTGCTATTGATTCCTAGTTCAATGGTATACCG
>CAJQZM010030223.1:5630-17044 GCA_907164665.1 Colias nastes | reverse complement strand
ATCGAAATACTTTTAAAATTGCTACTCAATATGCACGCTAGAATAAAGCATGCAAAATGAATTTTTAAATCATGAAGTCGACTGTAACTCTGTTTACTTATTGAATTCAAATATGAAGTTTATCAATTCAAAACTTGATGTTAATTCATCTGCATTATATTTTTTGTATATTATGTTAACACCCAAACAATTTGGGAAGTTCGTTTTTCTCGTTGTTTACTTGGCAAAGTTTCCTACATGTATGCCACAATGTTTCCAAAAGAATTTGTGTGGTTTGGTTTCCTTTGTCTCTAACTAAAGTTTGCCATGACTTTTGTTACACAGACTACTAATAGCAATTGAAATTAATCTTACCAGGATTGCATAAACACAAGCAACCTTAAATGTTTCAAAGGTACTATTATAATGCTTTTCCACCAATAATTTGCGACGATGTGTAGCGAGGAATGTATTTGTAAATAACCAATAGTATCGCATCAAACGCTGAACGCTTCACACTTCAAACTAAATGAAGCGATATGATTGGTTCTTTACAAACACATTCCTCGCTACACATCTTCGTAATTATTGGTGGAGAAGCACCCTAAGTCTTCTTCTCTTCCAGCCTTCAACCAGGACGTTCAACACGACAGCTGGTGGAGTCACTCGTGGCACCTGTGACGAGAACAAATGCTCTATAAGTGTTCCTGTACCAAAGCGGTATAATACCAGGATATCGTTTACCTGCGAGGTCTCCACAGAAGGCCCGAGGTTCGCGGTTGTCAATCAGACGAAGTATCTAACTGTAGCTGGTGTGTATACATTTTTTATATCTTGTCGTTACTGTGTAGGGTCTTACTCATAGGTTAGGTTATTAAAACTTTTCAAAATATGTATATGGGCAGAGTAGGGTCAATTTTTTTCATGGTGTTATTTTGTCCTAAGTAAGTAAGCATGTCATTATTCATTGTGCATTAAAATGCCCCTATACATTTCTTGATCAGTTAAAGTGGCATATACGTTTCAGATGCTCATTATACTCCTATTATGAATCTAGCATTAAATTTCTTACAACACCCGTAATAACAAGAGTATTTTTAAAACAGTGACGTTGAAGCAAGATCCTGTGATTATGGGGCTACCTGGCAGCGTTCAAATAGGAGAGGATGTGCTGCTAAATTGCTCAACTGTGCCAGCAATGCCGCCTGCGAATATCATGTGGTATATCGATGGACGGCCTGAAAAAGTAAGTCGTATTTTTACATTTGAATACCCATATCGTAATAGTACCATTGACAGTACGTAGATAGTTTACGGTTGAAAATTGTCCGAATCTCATCGACTATTCTGCTCTGTAGGCAGTACTATATTATTGAACTTAGCATTTAGTTGAAATTAGTGTGAAGCTATCCATCATTGATGTTTTAACTACGAAAACTAAGGCATTTAAGGCAAGAAAAGAAGCGATGAACGACAAAAAAGGCTGGCAATTTCTCTAGGTATTGTGAATGCTCATGACTGGCGATGATCGCCTACTATTCGATCTTTTGTTGGAACGACAATAAAAAGCCTCCGTTTTTATGTGCGTGATTTTGGTATTAAATGTATTTCATATTAAAATTAATGCACTCGATGTTCATAAAGCCGCAACCTTTCAATATTAAAAAACGTATTTCAGTATATTTACAAACAATGAGGAGGGATTGTGGTAAATGTGTTGGTTTTAATGTATGTTTATTATTACTTGAACTTTGTATTATTTATACTTATACATTGTTTATTATTGAAGTAAAGAATAAAAAGTCATCTTCATAAAATATACATGCCCTCTACAATTATGTTAATATGGTTTTACGCGTTTTGACAAAGTTATATGAGGTCCATTGGAGGTCATATTTTCTATTCCATTCACATCTACTTTCTCATTATTAAATTGCATTACCAATGATTGCTTATCTAACACAGAAACCAGCCTTTCTATCTATGTTTTATATTTATTTTATGCGTGTGTATGTGTGTGTGTATAAAGAATTATCTATCTATCTAAAAACATAACTGCAATCCTAAATATATTTTTAAGTTTTTACACAAAATAAGCTGAACCTATTGCAATCTATATTGCTTAAGCCGTAAGTCAATGAAAATACATTTATTACTATATATTTCTCCTCCCAGACAGAACAATGGATGCACGACCACACTGAAGTATCAACAGCAGATGACTACGGTCTACGCTCTAGCTGGCGACCACTACGGTTTCGGGTCACCACCGCTAGAGGTGCGATAGGACTCACGTGTGAGGCCACACAGCCAACCCGACCGAGCTTTACTAGAGCTACTAATGTGACGTTGGTAGTGGCTAGGTCGCCGCATCTATCGATGTTCACTGCATCAGGTAATTCATCATCACCATTAGTGTCAACACCATAGTTACCATCATCTTCTTCATCATAATCATCATCATCATCATCATCACAGTTAACTTAATTTTCATCATAACGGCCTTAATCACCATTACAATCAACACCTCTACTTTCATTGTTATTGACTTTATACCAATTACCAACATCTTGTTCCAACACAATCTTCATCGTAATCACTATCATCTTCAACTAAATTGTCATCGTAACTGCGTTTATTATTGTCAACACCACCTTCCAATTCTTTGTCATCGACATCATTTTCACCTTTACCAACGTCTTCATCAATTATTTATATATTGACCAATTATTTGCCAATAAAAAAGTGATTAAAAAACTTATCATGCTTCATAATTTATTGTTAAATGAAATATCGATTAGGCTAAAACTTACCTGTTCCAGAAAATTCGGTAAGCTTTAATCCTTATTCCAAGAACTAGTAATTTGTATACAATTATTACACCCTGTATATGCCCAAACATTCAAAACATTTCAAAGAATTTTGTTTGAGTATAATATTATGATAAATAATTGGTCCATGAATATATTCATAATTTTCCTAGAAAATCATAGTTATGACGAAATCAAATATATTCAATTACAACTATTCTGCAAAACTAGGAAAGTACGAGCATATAAATAGCCGAGTCAACTGTGTGAGCGGATTATAATCACCTGTCATCTTCAGCCCAGCCAACATGGTCCTGACAGTCGATAACTGGCTGTTAATATACAATTGTTTTTATAATATCCCTATAATAAATCTCTTGTTTCTGGTTTTGACACAAATGAACTTAAAATATAACTACTTTAAAATATTCCTGATAGCCTATTTATCACCTGTTCAAGTATATTTCATACATTGACTGACCGGCTTGGTTGGTAGTGGCCCTGCCTTCCAAGTCAGAGATCGTGGGTTCGATTCCCACCCGGGGCAAATATTTGTGTGATGAACATAGATGTTTGCTCTGTGTCTGGGTGATAATTATCTATATTAGTATTTATTTAAATTATATATGTATGTTTATCAGCCTTCTGGTTTCCATAACACAAGCGAAAGCTTAGTATAGGATAAGATCGTGCCGTGTGTTAAAATTGTCCTGAAATATTTATTTATTATCTTTGTATTAGTAACTGATAAACATAACATATAAGGAAGCTGTGATAGCGGCCTCAATCCTTCCTCTCAATCCTATCACGATTAAACCAATTAGTAGACCGCTTATGTTTGGTACATTCGTGTTCCCTCATTACATTACAAAATCCGTTCGTTTCCAAACTAATAAGCTACAAACACTGATATACATACATATTCTAAACACGTTATAACTATGTCACGTCTCTTTTTGTTGGATATTGAAATATCACACTAATATTATAAATGCGAAAAATTGTAAGTATATATGCATGTATGGATGTTCCTTACTCTTTCACGTAAAAACTATTGGATGGATTTGAATGAGACTTTACAGCAATGTAGGTTACATATTAGAGTTATAGAAATACTTAATTTTGCCCGGCGGTTCGTCCGCGGGTGAAACTGCGCGGTACAGCTAGTCGAATCATTATTATTCAAGCTCAAACTCTCACTAGCTCAGTAAAGTATAATTGATACAATATTTTATGAAGAAATGAACCAGGGGACATCATAAAGATTCACAAACTCACATTGTCCAGTGAATTATTGCTCTGAACGGAAACTCATAAGGCTAAGTTACCCGATTGCAGCATATGCGAGTCATACTGATCGATTTTACTTCAGATGCAAGCCTTTTTTGTCAGCATTTTGTTTACCCTTTGGACAAAGGCCTCTATATTACTCACTAGCTTCCTTCCACGTCTTTGCTCGCATACATTTTGTATTGTTAGACGAAATTTGTTCTTCACAATTTCCTGTTTC
The DNA here is from genome assembly GCA_907164665.1 of Colias nastes. Classification (NCBI taxonomy): domain Eukaryota; kingdom Metazoa; phylum Arthropoda; class Insecta; order Lepidoptera; family Pieridae; genus Colias; species Colias nastes. The sequence goes on along the minus strand of CAJQZM010030223.1, from coordinate 12,745 downwards.
ATATATTTAGGGATTAGGTACCCGTAGTCTTTAAAAAGTCAGCAACAGATTTATATAGGCCCTAATTCTATAGATACTCATAACAATATATATTATTATGTTTATAAGTTTAATCTAAAACATCAACAGACACAATAACAGACATTCTTGTATTACATATGTACATCTTACAATTTATTAACAATACCATCAATGAACTCTTTCCATTAGGTACTCTTAAGTAACTTTTATATAACATTTGTTAACTAAACGTAGGTACCAGTTAGGACGAAAATAGATTTAATTCGAATTTCTCCAAAAATTTTAATGGCGTCGATATTAAAAAACAACAATACAACACATTTAAGCCACTCTCCCAATCTTTTGTTATAAAAGCGTTCCTTTAATAAACACAAATTGAATCATTTCCAAGGTATAGTTAACATTAATGTTAACTATACCTTGGAAATGATTGAAAGATTTCTACCTGACGTTAACGTCAGGTAGAAATCTTTCTCAGAAATGATTTAATTCTGACGAAATTATCGTGATGATAAATAGAGCAATTGTGCCGGCAAAGGAGGGCCAAGGCTGTCACGGCCTAACTTATTTGCCAACTTTGTAGATTTCATTACGATGTTTAATGTTCAGGTTTTGGGCTAATCGAGGTGAATTCATTTTGTAAAGGTCAAATTTTCTTGGATCTTTATTTAATATTTGAGAATAAACAAAGCGAGCGGAATGAAAATTGACAATCTGTTTTAGAATTTCGAAAAGATAAGTAGGTATATTAGTACTAAAGTTGGTGATTTGGGAATATAGAATTTAGATATCTTGATGAATGATGCCTACTTATAACCACTGTCTTGGGAAAAGATTCCTCCTATATTATTTATAACGATCTTAATACTATTCATAGATTAGAACAAATCTGAAATAAATTTACAAGGACAGTCTACTTCCAGAGTCAAGTAAGCATGGACGTAGTCAATCAGTTAACTTGCTTTTGACCACAGAATAACAAGATTAGGCAAAAGTTATTGCCCTTGAGACTATTAAGCTAAGTCAAAAGCCTGGAGCAGTACAAACTTTATAGTTTACTATAGACCAATAGTTGATTACTGATCGTCTAATATGAGCGGATTATAATCATGTATATCAGTGAAGATGTTTAATATTATAATAATGTCATTTGGGATTTATCTTAATAATGTATTTAAGTATAACCTAGATATATCTATCTGTGATTTTAATAAAAACTATGTTTTGCCATGAGTTTTTATTAATATGCATGATAACAATACTGGACCGGTTTCAATGAGACATGTGGTTTGTAGAGCAACGTCGTCAACACATCTTCGAAGAGGTCTGTAGATGCCTATGGGCGGACTCGTTTACCACTACGCGATCCACATGCTTGTATGCACAACCTTCAAATATATTTAGTGCCTTATATTCATAATTACCTATATAAAATCACAATGTTCTTCACGCCTTTAAACTGATCTTTGTCCACAGGTTCGAGTATCACCACTACAGCAGTATCAGCGATAGCCCTGAGTATCCTAGAACATATATTTTCTAAATACAGTGCCTTGAGAGAGATATAGTCGAAGCGATAGGGTGTGTCGGTATTGTAAAAAGTTAGATTAGGTAGAATATTCCATCCGCTTGTGCATATCGATTATTTTATATTATTATAGTTTAATAAAATTAGTTAAACAACGTTTATTTTTGTTTATAATAGTTTATTTTATTAATACTTATGTATGTTATAGTTTTTGAAATACTGGTCAAACAACGTATCTTTATTTATTTTTTAACAAACGTAAAACGAAAAATATTAATGGAATTATCACAGAAAAGGCATCGTTTCTGCATTAGGTGATCTTATTGCTCCCCAGCAACTTCTACCAGGCAATCTGTTAAGGAAGGGCCTTTGCTTATCTATCTAATGAAAGATTTTCAGTGTCTACACTACAATTATATTCTATGTAAGCGCTCGTCTAAGCTCGTCAAACGTTAAAATAGATTGACTGAATGACAGCTATGCCAGTATGTTATATACATGAGACACTGTACTCATATTACAGCCAGAGAATGTGTAAAGATATTATTATCTGAAATTTACTAGGATTCAATGTTTGATCTCACGTTTTCAAGAAAAATTATAATATTCTGACAACATTTCTAACTAGGTAACGGTCTGATAAATAAGACGTGTCGTCTATCTCTATGGAAACAGTTCGTTTTATTATAGAAGTCTTTTATGTAAATATTTTTTATTACGCAGTACGTATTTGAATTATTTCAAGCTTTGATACAAATAAACAAGGAGCTATTGGACTGAGTAGTCGCTAAATAATTCACTGCCTAAATAAATTGCCGATAAAGAACAGTTTTCTTATTAAGTTTCTGCAAATATGACATTTTGGAGTAAAACTTCATTAAGCGCGTTGAGAGTAAAATTTCAAAGTTCACGTCATGGCAGTACAGTCACAGTTCCACTTTTGACACGTGTGGTCGGCATACACTCTATTTTTTAATATCTCTATCTATTATACAAAGATTAAACTGAATTAACTGATTCTTATCAAAGCTACAGTTTTCATCTGAGCGGATTTATAAGTTTCCATTCTAAAGTTTAATTGATTTGTTTGAAACACTTCAATTAGTTATCGATATGCACAAAAGATATTTTTTAATTATTTCCTCATTTATTTTTAATCAATGTTAATATTTTTATAACTATTATCGTCGTATTTGAAATTGCAATAAGAGATACCTATGAATGAAGATCGTTTACTTTCTGTAGAAGCGATTATGCTATAGATTGCTGATTGAAAACTATGAGGATTGAGAAATGCGCTTTAAATTCAGCAATGTATTACAAAATAAGTATCATTGGTCATTGGGTAACATATTTATATATACAGGGTGTAAAAGTGTGCACAGGCTATTATTCCGTAACTATTGCAGATATAAAAAATTAAAAAACTTTAAACTGATATCGACAGTACTTAACCTAATGAGTAAAGTGAAAATGAGTAGAGTAAGTGGCAATAATAAGTTTTTAAAAATAAAACGAGAAATATCCAAAAATGTTACACTAAACACTCCCATCCCAACTACTTTCAATATCAGTAAAAAGTTTTTTGATACCTGCAATAGTTACGGAATAATCGCCTGTACACACTTAACGATTACACCCTGTATAATCGGCATACTCGGATAGGTATGCGATTAGAGTCTCTATAATATACTACGTAAGATATATTTTAATCGCATGCCGATACCGCTCTAATCTGAATAGGCCAAACATTATTTATACTTTCCTTGACATAAAAATAGATTTATGTTTATTTTAGGACTTTTTATTGTTCGTAAAAATGACAAGATTAGAGGCACTACAATGCTGATAAATAATAATTAATTATTTTTAAAACAATTAAAATTACGAAAAATAATTGCGATGTGGAATTGTTTTTGCTATACATATTTTTCTGTTTGTATTATTTAGTAAGTATGTACTGAAATTTCTAAACAAAATCAGAAAGATTAAATTTATCATGAACTTTAATAACATTGATCTCATATTTATAAAAATAAGGGCTGTGTATAAAATATTATAGTTAATTTGTATTAAGAATTTAAGTAGTAATTTAATTTATTATTTATGTGAATTTATTTTCAATGGATGGAATATAAATATTATTGTCTACGGAATATAAAATTATTATAATTATAGGAAGCACTGAATTCAATGTTTTATAAACACTTATTTATAATATTTACATATGTTACGAACGATATAAATGTCAAAATTAAATTAAATGTAATATAGAATAAATGAAAATATAAATTGATATATTTGTATTAAGTTTTGTTTGATTTGCAACGAAATTTTGACGATTTTTTTTAGCTCGAAAGGCTATGCAAAAGTCGAGCAGGAGCCGTATTATGACCTCTTATATCCAGTCAGTTTACGCCGTGAATTGAACTGACTGGCAAATTCATATAATACCATAAATAACCATGGCTGGTTTTTGCGGTCATAATACGGCTCCAGAAAGTGGTTAAATATATAACGTTAATATCAACGGAATGATCAGACAAGATACGACCTTAAGAGCCGATTTTTCAATGCTTGGATAAAACTTATCCGTCCAATAAAGTATTACACGATAATATTAAAATGTCACGTAAACTGTCAAATACGGGCAATTAGAATGCGTTTTTAAAATGGTAGTTTTATACATTATTCGACGAATAAGTTTTATCCAAGCATTGAAAAATCAGCCCTAAATGCAAGTAGTTAATAATAAAGAATTAACGCATAGACTCGAATGAAAAATACAGTTATATTTCATATTGTATTTTGGTCAACTTTAAACACGTGCCGGCCTGATTTCCTATTTCTCAATTGAATCATGGCCTAGTCATTTTATGTGTTTCACGTATGTTAGTTTATAAGCATAGAATACATTTTTGCATCTTATATTTTATTACTGTATTTCATCGGTAGAATAAAGCACTTGATTCATAGAAAACTAAAATTATTTATTCTCAATAATTGCCTCTTTTTTCTCATTTGGTAACAAGTTTAAATGTATTTTTATAAATACATAGTAATAGCTTATATATCGGTAAAAGACAAACAGAACATCGACATTATTGTAACACGAAATACCGTATAAGAAATAAAATACATAATGGAATTTTAAAAGGAAAATGGTTTTAACGCGACAATGTGAAGAGAACGCAAACAAACACGCGTGCTATAAGCTAGCTATTATATAAAAGTAAAATCATTATTGTTATTCAATGAACGTGACTGTGAATACAATTTTCAAATGGTTAGAGAATTTACAAAAGGTTAGTAACGTAACTGAATGAGTGAAAAATCACAGCGATATAACTGTTACAGTTTACCTGCGTTATAAGTAACAGGTATTCAAAATATTAATTTTATTGTTAATAGAAGTGTGTAAAGAATAATGATTTCTGGCATAAAGTATTATTTGTACAGTCTTAAGGGCGGTTAGTTCAGACAATTTAGGCATTTTAGACACTGAGACGGCTCGCGCCCGCGTAGCAGCAGGAGCCGGCGCGACATGAACTCCGGTGACCTATGAAGGCGGGCGATTACGCCACAGTATAAATAAATCAGTAGTTCGATTTTATTTGCTATCGTAGGAATGTTGTTGATAAATAAATTTACTACTAATCCTATACCATTAAACGAGCAATATTTGCATATTTATATATATGTTTGTATATATACAGTGTGGATATTTTCGATGTGCCCTGAAAGGAAAGTACCTACTTGAAATACTAGGGATAGCAAATTTTTCTGAAAGGAAACATTCCTTTTTCAAATTTTATTTTATTATTCAAATCGATAGAAACAATATAAAAGATAATTTATTCTTAATTAATAATTTCTCGTAAAAATATTTGCTCTTAGAAATAAAAATATCATGGAATCGAACATTTTTATTGTAGCATCAACATCATCTAAATTCTAAACATAAAGAACGCTTCTGGTTTATTGGTCTATTTTATAAATACATTTAAAGTTTAAAATCAAACTCTCGTTCTGGATACATATAATAATTATATATTTAATAAATATTTAAAGGATAAGATAATTTATTTTCTTCTGAAAATATTGGTAATAATAATTAAAAGTAAAACAAATAAAAAAGGCAAAATAATAATTGAATTTTGTAAATTGAAGTCTTGCACCGCAAACATGTTTAAGGACGCTGTCACATACATATCTGCGTTACTCAAATTTAGGTATCTAATAACGTCGCAACGTGGTGCGCGGGAACATCACGCTCACGTAAACATAGCACATTCCGTTTTATAGACCATCTTCATACTTGATATTATTTTATTTTTATTGAAATTGATTCTAGAAGATTACTGGGAACTTTAAAAATTCATTTTGTCTTTTTTATTAGTAGGTACGATCCTGATAAGTATGTTAGTGTATTCAACCAACTTAAAAAAGTGTGACTATTTTACAACAATTTGAATAATAATCAATTAATGAATTGTATTATTGTATAATGTATACAATATCGAAGCTTATTAAGAAATGTATAAAATACTTTTTTATGAATTATTAATTATTATCATACATCACAATATTATATTACCGGCAATATATTAAACCCTTCATAATAAATGTATGTTATTCCGAGAAACGGTCGGAATGAAATTATAATCGTCACATTACCTATGATATCTTTAAATCTGAACTTTTCCTAAGTAGCAAATGTGGGTGGTTTTTGGGGTAGCGATTAACCAATATGAGGTCAAAACTAAAATCTAAGATGGCGCCGACGAAAATTTGAAATGTTTTCGTCATGGGTGTCATTTTCAAAGAGTTGGAGTAGCCATTAATCAATATGAGGTCAAATCTAAAATCCAAAATGGCGCCGACGAAAAATTTGACTTATTTAATATTTTCGTGATGGGTGTCATTTTCATGGTTTTTGGGGTAGCTAATAACCAATATGAGGTCAAAACTAAAATCCAAGATGGCGCCGACGAAAAATTTGACTTATTTTCGTGATGGGTGTCATTTTCATGGTTTTTGGGGTAGCTATTAACGAATATGAGGTCAAAACTAAAATCCAAGATGGTGTCGACGAAAATTTTACATCTTTACGGCATGAGTGTCATTTTCAAGGATTTTGTGACAGCTATTTACAAATCCCCAATGTTACCGTCGATAATTTGGTATATAGCCGATATAAAATATTCGTCGGCGCCATTTTGGATTATAGTTTTGACCTCATATTCGCTAATAGCTACCCCAAAAACCATGAAAATGACACCCATGACGAAAAGATGTAAAATTTTCGTAGGCGCCATCTTGGATTATAGTTTTGACCTCATATTCGCTAATAGCTACCCCAAAAACCATGAAAATGACACCCATGACGAAAAGATGTAAAATTTTCGTCGGCGCCATCTTGGATTATAGTTTTGACCTGATATTCATTAATAGCTACCCCAAAAACCATGAAAATGACACCCGTGACGAAAAGATGTAAAATTTTCGTCGGCGCCATATTGGATTATAGTTTTGACCTGATATTCATTAATAGCTACCCCAAAAA
>CAJQZM010030222.1:3050-37398 GCA_907164665.1 Colias nastes | reverse complement strand
TTATTTTCATTGCTGGTTTTCAATGCATGTCCAGTCTGGCGTGTAAAATTAAAGCCGTAATGGAAAAGTAGCATCATTCCGTTACTGTTTACATTAAATTAATACGGAACACAAAAATAAATTGTTTTATAAGTAATAACAGATATTTTAGGGCAAAAAGTAGGTACTTACCGGTGAAAGGAAATATTTTCATTGACACCTTCAACTTTTTTGGTGGTGTTTGCACAGTTAATTATCGAGCACGGGGCCATTTTCTGTTTGCATTAGTACGTCACACACGGAGGGCGGTCGAGAGCGGACTGAGCATCGTGGCGAGCAAAGACGATGATTAATCGTCTTTACGCCACGCGAGGTACATACACTCTTTCCTTCTATCTCGATATAGTTCTGTGTTACATACATACTTAAACAATTGAACAAACTTAGGCTGTGTCCGCACAGCGCGCGAGCCGCGAGCGGTATTTCAATTTTCACCGCGCAGTTTTTATTCTCACATCTCTTTTTTGCAACAGAGAGCGCCATCTATCGTAAATATTGAGGTTTAACCGCAAGCATGCTATTTCTATACTCGAACGGTCTGCAATTTGAATTCAGGTAATACATGTTACGCCTACGTTCTAATAGATGGCGCTATTTAATAAAAATTAAAAATTGATTTTTTTCAATAGGTCTAGTGAACTAGTGCATGGAATAGTAAGTGTAGTAACACAAATGCGATCTCTTGTTCCATAAATAGTGAGATGATTTTGAATAGCTTTTGATAACATTTCATTAATTCAATGACAACAATTCACGCACAGATACGCATCCTCGGAAGAACCATGACTTTTTTGTTCATTTTCAATTTAATAAAAACAAATACCAACAAGATACAAAGTATTTCAATCAACTCTGGTGGAATGTAATAACAAACGATTATGCTAATTGTATATTTTAGTTTGAGCATAGCTAACGCACTCGGGGCTTTCAAATCACTTAGTTTCGACAGCAACTGGAACAATTACAACACAAGAGGTATATTTTGAACAAATTATCTAACCAATGCAAAAACAACTCTATGGGATATACTGTATCATATTATACATCATGAGTTAAACAAGTAGCAACAAAACAAATAGATAAATAAATTATGTTAAATTCAAATATTTTGAGGGTAGATTGTTGTAATTTTTTTTTTCAAAATAACCGTGTAGGTATGTAAAAAAATTTCTTGAATGTAATACTATGCCTCATATTATAAACTCGATTTTTAATAACTCTCTGATACGCTTTCACGCCTTGACCACTGAATCAATTTTGACGATATTTGGATCTGAGATAGACTAAAGAAAACAACAAACAAACGCTCAAACAAATACAGTACTACTTTATCACAATAAGTTTAACAAAAGAATATCTTTCCATAGCAGTATAATAATCGATTATATTTAAATCAAGCTCTACTAATACAACATCAATACTATTATTGTCGGAAGGCATTATCTGTTCATCGCAGAATATATTTGCATTAAATGCAATAATTGCACTTTGCTAGTTTTGAATAACAATTGACTTTATAGCATTTTTTATGGTAACTACTTACTAATAACACAGACTAATAATAATATACTACGTATCTAATAATAATTATTTGCTAATTCTATTCCTATATTGAAATGCTATTAATTTATTAAACGTCAAAACACTTCCAAATTATGCAGTGTAGGCTTACAACTTGGCTTACAACAAAAAATTTAGAGTTTAGAGTTGTCTGTGGTAGACTAGGTAAGTATATTAAAACTATTGCAGCAAAGATATGACTAAAATATTATATTCCTGCACCCTCTTATATATATTATGACTAGCTATTGCCCGCGGTTTCGCTCGCGTTAAGAAGTATTATCTATTATAAATTAAAATTAGGTATCGTTTTTTTTATTATATCCCCTTGGAGGAAGAATTCATCAAATTTTTTTCTTAGCGGATGTCTACGTTATAACATCTAATTCATACAAACTTTCATCCCCTATTTTATCCCCTTTATAGGATTGGAATTTATCAGAATCCTTTCTAAGGGGATGCCTACGTCATAGTAGCTTTATGCATAAGTCTCAGCCTGATCGGTTAAAAATTGACAAAGTTTCATATACAATTTCATCCCATATTTCATCCCCTTAGGGGTAGAATTTATCAAAATCCTTTCTTAGAGGATGGCTATGTCCTAACATTACCTGTATGCCAAATTTCAGCCCGATCCGTTCAGTGGTTTGTATTTAGATTATCTACGAGAATTTTGTGAAGAATAATCAGATCATTTATGACAAACCAATCTAAATTATTCCTTTTATTACTTTACAAGAATATAAAATGAAAAAGCAAGGACGTAGTTAATTAATTATTATTATGCAATTAATTTCGTCAAATTGCACAATATTATGTTGTTTTTTGGTAATATACTTATGCATATTTTGCGACTTTAGAAAGAACTTTGATAAAAATATATGTAGGTCTACTCTTCCATACACGTATACTATACTCTACTCTTTCCTATACCACCCTATACATACTCTTAAATACCGTATGATAGGTACCTATAGGTAGTACTTAAATTGCTTTGAAGGAAAAATTGCAAAATCCCATATGTAGCAAATGAAATAAGATTGCATAATTAGGTAGTTAATAATTATTTTATAAATAAAAGGAAACCTAATAATTTATCTATGGAGCACTTAACGACTATGTAAATGGTAGCCTATAAGTACCTACGAGTATATGTAAAAAATAAAGTAGAGAATAGAGAAATACTTATTAAAGTAAATAAAATAAACTGGTACTTATAGTTTTTAATTTGTGCGTCAATAGATCCGATCAGCAACATTCATATACTTAGTTAAAAAAATACGCTGAACTCATGAAATTATTGTATTGTCACCTCTCCTTGATAAGCACATAAAATTTGAAATCTTTCCGTTAAAAGTGGGTCAAAATCGACTCTAAAAGAGTCGGTTACATAACTTACATATACAAACATACAGATGAAGCTAATAGAAGCGTGCTAATAAGCTTTCAATTGACTATCACATTATTTTTCCATTGTATATTTACTATAATTTCTCTTTTCAACTAATCTTGTTAGTTGTTACATAGTACAATCTTACTAACATCACGTAAACTACACACTATATAGACATTAGACATACGTAGGTCTTATTAGTCCCGCAATGCATTTTGTCTTATAAGAACTATCCCAAAAGTTCCCTTGAAACCGGGATCATTGGCTCCCAAGGTGCTGTGGACAAAAAATATTAGATGCAAATCAAAGTACCGTTAAGGAGAAAGCCTCAGAGTAGAGCACAGTTGTAGGCCAACCGACGGCCGTAGTACGCGTTGATTGTGAAGTGAACAACTTTATGTACATGATATTATTTATATAGACAGGTACGTGATTAATATTATATTTTATATTAAAGAAAAAAAAATATATTTTTGAGTGATAGATTTTTCTGTTTTTATGGAAGTGAATTAATAATTATAAATTGTATTATAAATTATAATACGAGATAACTCATTTTTTATCTACTAGTGTAGAGATTTGTATTTGTTTTGGTGATAGCTATAATAAATTATTATTAATTTCAGGATTTATTCAAAAATAAAAAATAATTAATATTAATTTTACAGTTATTTAACTAAACTAAAACGTAATTTTACAGTTCTTATAGTCAATTATATTTATTGCCATAAACGTTTATCGGTAAATTGAAAAACAACTTTCTTTTAGACAACCAAACTTTCTATATTATACTCACTTAATAGCATGTGTGCATAAAAATCTGCCAAATGCATGTAAATGAAAACAGAATGATACATTCATAACTCATAGAAATTGAGATATCGCTCATTATAATAGAAAAAATAATTATCAGGCATCAACTACAATATGTACCTATACAGGGGTAGATTTTTCATGCGGGCATCTACCTATCATAAAAACCGGTAGATATATTATGTATGTCGGAACTCGGAAGGCACTTAAAATATATAATAGTATCTGGTTTGAAACAATTTTCTCGGAAATACTTGTACATATAACAAAAACATCATTTCAATATACATACATACTTAGAACTTACTTAAAATTTCTCGACATATTTTATTTTATATTACTAAGATACCAATAGAGTATAATAGACTATAGGCCAATACTGGAAATAACCCCGTTATTCGAAGTAAACAAATAACTACTAGGTAGCATTCTTTTACTGGTAGAGCTAGGCGCCTAAATCAGTGAAGGCTATAACTGACCTTTCCTAAGTAGGCTACATGCATTTATAGTGCTCTAATTGATCTAGACGAATCTATCAATCTACATTATCAATATAATATAGTCTTAAACTTATACATGTTGTTTTAAACCCAAAAACTAGATACTAAAGAGAATTTGAATTTACATTGGATATTTTTTTGATAAGTTGATTGAATGTCAGTGGTGCAATAGGTTCGAAGCGAAGCACTTTCATACATTAATTCATTTGATGTTTATCTGTAATGATTAAAAACATAAATAATGTTAATAAGTCTACAAGGTCTCCTTGCTTAATCATTCTACCACCACTAATAGATACTGCTCTACGCTCTACCACTCTACAACAACGTATACTTAGACCTACACTATTATTATCACAGATTATTATAGTCTTAGGATCAGAAGCGTAGCGTGCCTTGGCGGGGCCCCGTATAAAAATTTGTTTGGGGGCCCTTAGGAAGGGTAAAGATTTCTACAATTCAACCATTCAAATTAAATATACACACAGGAGGCCAGAAAATTGCTTTTTTTGACTTTTGTCATTTCTGAAAAAAAAAATGTTTGGGAAGTTTTTAGTAATTTTTGCTTACGCACGTTGGGGGCCCCCTTGGCGCGGGTGCCTCGTATAATTGATACAGCAGATACGGCGGTAGCTACGCCCCTGCTTAGGATAGACTGACATGACGCGGACGTCTCAAAAATATGAATTAAAATAAATTATAATAGTCGTAATATTAAAGTATACGTTAGTTTTTAAACCATTAACTAGGTACACAAAAAATATTTTGGTAGATTAGATATAACTACTATACATAGCGAAACGTAATATTTTAAAGAAAAAACAAATATCGCCATTTATGGTCATATCTTTATCATTAATTTTCTAATTTCAGTATAATTTCAAACATGTTAGACAGCAAAATGAAGAAGCCATCTCAAGTGGCGAGCATATTTGACATCGCGAAGGATACTGTCCTGTTCCTTGTATTATCATGTTACTACATCCTTGAATCCTTATTCTGGACGTTAGTTCCGAATGCTATCAGGCCTATGAAGAGTTTGAAAGGGGATGTAGTCCTCGTCACAGGAGGAGGGGGAGGAGTGGGGAGACAATTAGCAGTAAAGTTGGCTCGGCTGGGTGCTAAGGTCGTAGTTTGGGATATAAATGAAGAAGGTAAGATTTTATGCAAAAATATCTACTAAGTACCCAAGAAAGTTATAATAATTGCACACTTATTTTCTTTACTTTCTAAATAAATATACTCTGATCGTTTACTACCTACTTATTTTTTATGTCAGTACCTATACTAAATAAAATGGAAAAGTATCAATGTCCATTGGCTTTATTTATGAGAAAAACAAACGGCAATATTAGGTAATTATGAGGTGCAACATGAATAGAGATACGTCTTGGCACCTAATAAATATTCATATATATACCATTCTCAAGACGTAAACACCACACACACCGTGAATAATTAAGTAAAGAAGTCAACTGTCAACAAGAAGATACTTAATTAAGGACTAAATCATATAAATGAATATTTTAACCCTTAGGTATTGCAACTTTAAAATCTTTTTAAACCATTTCACTAAGTTACGCAATGCAATACTCATGTTGTAAGAGAAAATAAACGGGTTTATTAGGTCTTGGTATCACAATGCCCATTTTAATATTCAGAATGGGTATTTAAGTACCAGTTAAGTAAGGTTCTATTGAATCCATGCCAGCTTTATTAGACTTCAATGCGACTTAAGTATTTATTAAATTACCTTTTTGACCCGACGTTCCGATCTCTTCGGTGAGCGCGGTCATGGCTAAAGCATTTAAACTCTGTTAATTATACATATACAGGTAATCTTTAATTTCATGCACATTTCAAATACTCGCGTAAAATCCAACGAAAGATTATTAAGATAATTTTCAAGCATTTTCATTTTGTAACAATATACACTACATAATGTACATATTTTTCAGCAATACGAAAAACATGCAACGCCGTTAGAGATGAAGGATATGAAATATCCAGCAATGTAGTCGATTTAGCAGATCGGGCCGCAGTTTATAAAGCAGCTGAACAAGTAAAAAAAGAGGTAATAATATATTAGAGGGATTTAATAACATTATCATTTCTCATTTCGTAATGTACGAGTATGGCAATCGTCATTAGAGCGTCTAAACCACAAGTCAACGTAGTCTATAATTCGTTCGAAAGGTTAGTTCACTTTTAAGATTTTAATAATAACTTTATTTCTAATGAGCCCGTTAACCTTGCAAGTTGTTTTTCGATACGGCAACAATCATTAACGATTTAACGCGGAGCAACGAGTCGTAAAATATATAATAAATTTTAAGTAGGTATGATATAACTAATTTGTAAGAAATATAAATGGACATTTATTTCAGGTGGGAAAGGTGGATGTTTTAATAAACAATGCGGGTGTTGTTTTCGGGGAAACTCTACTTGAGCTCAATGATACCGCCATAGAAACTACCTATAAAGTCAACATTCTATCCCATTACTGGGTAAGTACTAAGTATAATGACTCCATCGTCAACTCAAAACAATATTTCATTAAAACGTAGGTACTTATAGAAAAATTACCATAAGAAAAATCCCTCTGGAAACTAAGAAAAGAAATATCTATCCACCTCGATTTGGCAGGACACATAAGGCTGATCAGCTACTTGTCCTTAAAGGACATCGATCAGTGAAACACATATACATATAGATGACAATGCATTTTATTATTTTTCTGTGTAAATAAAAAATGTTTTCTTTTCAGACGGTAAAAGCTTTTCTTCCAGACATGATAGAGACAGGAAAGGGACACATCGTTACTGTAGGATCAGTGGCTGGTCTGTTGGGAACATACCGGTGCACGGACTATAGCGCGACTAAATTCGCAACTGTGGGCTTTCATGAGAGTCTGTTTACTGAATTGAGGGTAATTATATTATTTGATTTATAGATATGGTTATGCATTTGGTTATGTGAACAATTGCTCATAATAATTGACCATATTTGGGAATATAAAAAAATCGATCACGAGGCTGGATTCGATCCCACGTCTATCGCCGTACCGTGGCAACCACAGTGGCAACCTAAGGTGGCAACGCCCAGCCTCTCAGTGGACTATAAATTTGCGTAAAAAAGAAATTGGTTAAAAATAAAAATAAATAAGTTTTACATTTTATTACACCTGTGGGAAATATCTGTGTTCGTTAAATCCAGCTCCACGTTTCTTTAAATCATTGTTTTTTGCAGGCTCATGGCCACAACACAATCCAAGCAACACTAGTATGCCCATACTACATAAACACGGGCATGTTCGACGGAGTGACTCCGCGCCTAATGCCAATGCTCGAACCAGACTATGTGGCGGAGACTATGATCGACTCCATACGGAAGAACGAGGTTAATTGCATCATGCCTGGTTCAGTTAGATACCTACTGCCTCTTAAATGGTAAGATCTGAATTTATACGATTTTATAACTACAAACTAGTTTGTGACGATAACTTTAGGGGACAATAATTTATGCTTCATCCTCTACTGTTATTAAAATAAAATCAAGTTATTTAAATTTTGCGCACCATGGTTATCAACTGCTTTTCAACAAATGTTTACCATGTATTACGGGGCTTTATAAACATGCTCTCATTTCAACATAAAAACTTTCACTTAAAAATATTAACGACTCGACTCTACATTTTTTTCTGTTACAATGATTATAAAACTTTTTTAATTATTTATTGTTTATATTGTAATTTCAGCCTTCTCCCAGCAAAAATGTGTTGGGATTTGATGCACAGAGTAATGAAGGGGCCACAATCTATGATGGAACTGAAAAAGAAACCACAAGCAGCCTAAGGCAAAACTCTGTTGTGCGAAAATGTGTCTTATGACATAGGGCATTAAAGTATTAAGTTGAACAACATTTTTATAATGTGTGTTTTGTAAGGATGAGGTAGTTTCTTTGTAAATAAAATTGATTATAGACTATTCAAATTCATAGACTGATGTCTTCTGATCGAATTATTACGTTGTAGCGCGTAGTATTAAGTTTTTATTTAAAAATTAAAAATTTGCATTTTTCTACAAACTTTTTTTCATTCTATTGTATATTCAAATGCCCTATCAAAAAAACAATACTTGTAGAAGTTTAATAAATTCTCATTCTAATAAAGATAAGTTTTTAAATACAAACACACAAAAAGAGGAGATAATTTAATTAAACCTAGAAGTAATATCACATTTCAAAATAAGTCGTAAAAATAATCTAATCCTTGGCCGAGTTCCCATATGGCTACTCCAGTACCAAACTCTTTTGCAAGATCCAGTCTCTTTTGAATGGAGTATAGAGTTGGGAAGAATACCTTTTTCGCACCTTGTGATGTTCTGGGAAATAAAAAATACATTATTTTTAAGTAATACTTTATGGTGTGACATATTCCATTGAAAAGGTAAGTATGTAAAAATATTGAAGTAGCTGCAGGAGCAAGCAAATGCTTTGTACCATTTTTGATCATTGACAATTAATTTATTATCATTCTTTTAAATAAACTTATTTCTCATCATTATAAAATGTATATTTATTAATACTTTTCATATTCAATTACCTGATTTCAATATAATTTTCCGCTGTATTATTATTGTAGGATAACATCTGATTATTTTTGGCATTTTTCAACAATTCTATGTACTCTGCACCAACGATAGGACCACCTCCATTGGCCGTATAAGAGTTGCCGTAGAAATTTAATCCGAGAAGTATTTTTGATCTTTTTGAGGGATTTTCTTCATTTTCAATTAACTTTTCTAGACACAATCTCATCCAATATAAAGGTGCATTAGGACCTGGCAAAGGGATAAAATAAATTAGTACCTGGTAAAAACACATTCCAAATATTAATTATGTTTAGAAAAATGATGAGATTTTTACCTTGAATATTGATTCTAATTAATTTAAAGTCTTAGAAATTTTTTATTATAATGACTAAGGGCAGATATACCATAAATTAATTTAAATAGCCTATTATATCTGTCACTATCCTTCAACTATTCATTGTGAGTATATGTGATTCGAAATATTGTTTTAAAATAAAATCTTACCAGGTTTCTGTGGATTTGAGAAATCATAAGTCATCACAGAAATAGCTTCCACATACGGATAGACATCATTATAAGCTTTAATGAAGAATTCATCACTGGGGTAACCTCGGAAAGGTGGGTAGACTAGAATCAGCTTCAAGTCATCCTCACTCATTTCTAAACCTGCAAAAATGTTTATGATATTAAATAAATTATTAGATAAAGTATAATATTGATAATATACAAAAGCTGCTACAACAAACTAAACAAAAAATAATATTCTAGTATAATGTAGCATTTTATTAGTGATATAATTTGCTAACTAAACAAGGAAAAAACATTTATTTTTTCTGATAACCATTGTATCCGGCAATACTTAGTCTCGCCAAGCATTTTCCTAACATAACATACCAAACAAAATCTCTAGTAAAAGTACTTCAACACCATTATACAAATATTTAAAAATTAGCTACACTTTAATAGCATACAAAAAACAATAGCTATATTACAATAATTGATTATAAGCCAATCTTACCAAACTGCTGGATAAATTTAACAGATTTCTCCACATACTTTCCAATCTGTGAAAGCATTTCTAACACTATACCATCAAAGTTCCACTGTTTGCACGTTTTCTTTACTTCTTCAATGAGCGCCTTTTGCTCAGACAGTGACGATGGTTCTTTGAAAAATGCTTTCAAATCTGACGCTTGCCAGTTTTCAAATAGCAGCCGAGGCATTACTGAAATTAGTAAAAATTAGTGTAGAACTTTTTCCTACCATTGAGTCAAATCCAATCATTCAGTGTCAATTCATAAAGGACACACACACAGTTACTTTGCATAAAATAATTACTTTAGAAAAATGTTTTACATGGTTGACATTAATATTTCAAGCATAGTTTGAAGTACTTACTTTTTAAATTGCTTGAAGCTCCTTTTTGTTTCACAACTTTCATCCAGGCATGATCAACATCATGCAATCCAGAGATAATGTAAATATTGGGACTCTGTCGTTTGACTTGCAACCAAACTGGTGATATATAATTGAATTTGGGACCCCACATTTTAGCCACATCGTAGCCTTTGTTATTCCACTGTGAAAATAACATTAACAACATTATTGAATATTGTTAATTGAAAATAGATATTGAATGTGCTGGTTTTAACTCAATATACAATTCATACCGGCGTAACAAAGCCCAAAACTGCATTGTTAAAGTTACGTGTGTTGACGTTTTGATGGTAGGTAGCGTGATATTTTATGATATCCTTCGCATATGGTGTCTCAACTACCAATTTCCTATCCAATACATTATTTTTTCGTGGACCATCTTGCGGTTTTACACCTTTCTGTGACTTTTTATCAGCCGGCGGTGATAGTGTTGCAAAGCAAACACTGAGCATAAAAAAAACTTGTATTATAGTAGAAAGGCATCTCATCTTTCGCAATATCAATTATTTATCTTTTATGACTAGAATCACACAAATACGAAATAAAATAAAACACCGGCTATTCAAAACGATCTCGATGGCTGAAGCTGAAGCCTTTGCTTTTTTTTAAGTTTTGACTTTTGACAGTTATGGTCATAGACTGGCTGTCAAAAATCCTACTTGACACTAAACTAGATTATAAACGGAATTGGCCAGATAAAATATGTATTTTTTATATATTTTTTTGTATTAATAATAATTATGATCGGAAGTTTTTTTTTATATAGATTTAATACACTCTCTTTCTCAGTTTATATTCAAGTTATTTTATGTCTGTCTAGCTGTGTGAATCTTAGAGCATTAAACCAACAAATACTTTATTTGCACCAAAAAAAAAAAAGGAATAGAAATAGAAACAACACGAAAAAACACAGACAATACAAATACGTACAAAAAAGCCGGCCTTATCGCTAAAACAGCGATCTCTTCCAGGCAAACTTTATTCGAGGATCATGAGAATAATCTTAGATAGAATAATATACTTTTTATGATAAGGTTGATGGTGCACAAACTTAAATCCTTCTTAAATCGTTCATTAAATAAATGAATATGAAGGTTGCCTGGCAGAGATGGCTTAGAGTCATAAGGCCGCCATTTGTACATTTTGAATGGTTTTGTTGTACTTTTATTTTATAAGACTGTTGTACAATAAAGATTAAATAAATAAATAAAAATAAATGTCGAAAAATCGATCACGAGACGGGATTCGAACCCGCGCCGCGTCTCCAGCCTGCCAGCCTATTCTTCAAAAATTTATATTTATAAAGCATTTGAATGCTATAAATCTAAATTATTATCAAATTCGAGGCTAGGAGAGCCGGTTACATACGTAAACATGTGACATGTCAGTTACATACAAACATACAGGTGAAGCTAAAAACGTGTTAATTATATCGATTATCGCGAGACAATATATAAGTAGGTATTATTATTTAGGTATTACATACTTTTATGTAACACTTCAATTCTTCAATGGTTCAATGGTTGGTGCTTTTCATTTATGTAACTACCTAACTACAAAACGTTTGAAAAATTAAAAATATCAAATTTATACATCACCAAGCACAATTATTACGAAGCTATCCAATTAAATAACGTAACACTTGACTATCAACTATCGTTATTCGTAACACTCGTTCTACAAGTTTCAAATGTTCCAAAAACTTTCTTCTTCATCCATCCTTTTTCAATCCTGACTTCCTTGATAGGTTTATATGAGTGACTTTAATAAACGGAAACGTAATTTAACATTTACAATAATTATTTAGTACATTCTCCACAACAAACATAACATCCACGGAAAAGAAAGTCCATCGGGTGGTAGCGATGATTCAGTATTATAACAGAAGCTGTGGCCTCAACATGGCTTTACGACTTTCTCGACTTCGTTATTTAACTCTAACGTTAATATTTATAGGTAATATTTTAATTCTACAAAACGTTGAATTCATTTGGTGTTAATAAATAATAACAGTGGCTTCTACAATTTGAATATATTGTGATAGAAGTGTAGCTTGTGTTATACGAAATTCATATTTTCCAGGCATTCACGGTAAACATGTGCAAGACAGGGATTCAATTAATATTAAATGCCATGAGAATGGAAGGTTTTACAGGTGAGCAAGTTTACAAGTATTACTATTACTTAATTCGAAGTGACGTAGAACTGAAATCTTGCGAATCTCCACTCTAGGCGAATAAATTATGGTCAACTGTCGATTTTATTTTCTATAATGGATCGTATAAAACTTGAGTAAATGAATACTTAAATTATCTTAAAAGTTCACAGACACTTTCTAAATAAGTTGCTCTATGTTATTTTAATCTTCTTATCGATGAAATAATATTAAAATTAATGCACTCGTAATAATTGTGTTCTCTCCACAAATATCCGGCCATCGTGAGACCAAGATAAAGAAATTGTTAAAAAATCCATTGGATCTCAAGAAATAGGACTCATAATATATCGACCTTTATAATATTTTCTATATCAATACATATAGACCATTCATCATTATCATAATAGCAATATAGCATTCATAATTATTAGATCTAAATGCTTGTGCCAAAATCTGAATATCCCAGAAACGAATATTTCTAATTGATATCAAATATTATATGCTGTAAAAAATTTCTGAAATAAGACCCAATTAAAAATAAACCATAACGAAAACGAATAATCCGTTTGGGAGCTACGACATGCGGATACTACTGAACGTAGGTATTCGGCTGCAATATAATCTGAAGACTGCAGATATGACCGTGATAATTGATTATGGATTAACATAATCTAGATAACACTTGCAAGCTAAATATATTCTATACTTCTCAATTCTCAGTTTACACTTTGTAATAGATCAAATAAAAAAATCCTGCCAAGAGAATTCTACAATTTCCGAAGACAACTCAACTCAATTTGCAAATAATATATTTTGTTAAATAGACTAATAAGTATCTTACGTACTTATTTGAAGTAATTACTTTGTCTGTAATAAATCAATAAACTTTTTATAAGGAACTATTAATAAATTATTGTATAAATAAATGCTAATAAATAACTTAGCTTCAAATATGCTTGTATAATCAGCATGCATGTTTACATCACATTATATAGTTAATGAACATTACATAATGCATTTAATTCCCATTTTAATATTTACGAAAAAAATTATCAATTAGTTAAGTAAGTACATTTTTATTATTTACAATAAAATTTGGCCCGTTTAGAATTTTGATACATATATACATATACGCATATCAGAGTTCGGACACATAAAAAAGGTTATCATCTTTATACAGTATATATAAACAGGAATCCCTATTTCCTTTGGAGGCTAAACCGATTTCGATAATTTTCATTTTGTTGTGTTCGTTATTGTCGGGAGAAGAATCTTTAGAAAGAAAATCTCAAGAAACTTGCGCCTAAAATTAAAAAAAATATTTTTTTTAGGCGATTTCGATATCCACAGCTTTTTTAACATCACGAGTTTGACAATTTGCGCGAAGACAGAACAACGTTTGTCGAGTCAAATTCACGTTGGTCATAAAGTTTGATCAACACTATCAATATACAATACTTAGATTCAATATAACAGTTTAGGTGCAAAATAGCTATACTGGCGGCGTATGTGAAGTCGATCTAGACTTTTTGACTGAAAATATATTTAGTTCCGATTATGGGGTAGGGCGGTGCACCGTAGAGCGCGCCAAAATCAGGGTTGGCACGATTAAATCATTTTGATTTAAATCACGATTTAAATCATGATTTAAATCAACCGATTTTTTTCAATAAAAATCAATGATTAAAACAAAAAGGTTTAATTTTACTTCCTTTCACAGAAATCAACATAAAACAGATTAAGATATCTTAATTAAAAACTAGGGTCAACAATTCCAAATGTAGAAAACACTCTTTCTACAGCAGATGAAGAAGCTATCGCTCCAAACAATTGCTTCACCACTGGAAAAAGTCTGAGGGAAAAAGTTTGTTTGACATTCAATAGCACGATAGACTAAAGGGAAATCCCCATACTGTCTCTTTAGGCACGCGGCGCGTTCCGTTTCGCACAAAAATACAGTTACTTAAATAATAAAATGAAAAAATCAAAAAGTAATGATTAATTAGGATTTTTTCAATAAATCGTGCTTTATTCGATTTTTTCAAAAAATCATGATTTTTTCCAACCCTGGCCAAAATGCATTTTACCTACGTTACAAATTTCGTTTAAATAAAGTACAGATTTATTATTTATACCTAGTTGGATTTGCTAATTGGTTGGAAATGTCGTTAAATTGATAACACTTTAAAGGTTTAAAAATACGGTAAATATTTACTTTATAAATGCTATGATTTCTGAAAGCGTCGATCAAAGGACACCATTATATAATTTTCGGCTCTAACTTGAATGCGAGATATGGCATTCTTTTACTTTACTTCCACTAAGTAGGTATACATCATAAAATCGAATTTCTGACCTTTTTTATCTCCCCTTCTAAAACTAACTTTCACATATTGGCAAAATCACTCATCTACATTCAACTTAAATATTTTATTTAAATAGGTACCTATTATAAGTCCCGTTAAAGATACTAAAATATTTCAAGCATATTACGTTTACGTATATTATAATTTATACATGCGATGAAATAATTGACCGTAGCAATGACAATAACATCAACAGGCAATTATTGAATCAATACTTTTCCGTAAATCTATACTTATAATAAATCTGTAGAGGCCAATTCTGTACATGAAATATATTTAAAAAAAAACTATGAAGGGGTGATAAGGGATCGCTACTGATGCCAAAAATGCAATCAGTAAAATTTTTGTCTGTCTGTCTGTCTGTCTGTCTGTCTGTCTGTCTGTATATTCGTTATAGAAACAAAAACTACACGACGGATTTTAACGAAATTTGGCACAATTATTTTTCATACTCCTGGGCAGGTTATAGTAAAAGAATCATGTAAATCGGTGTAGAAACACCAAAGTTATACATGAAATACGCTATAAGTCATCGCGCGTGAATTACATGCCATAAGGATTATTTTTGTGTATCAGTTGCCGCGTTCGACGCGCTTCGCGGCGGGAGCTATAAAAAGGCGGCGGGTCCGCACCCGTTTCGCGTTGTCACGGCATCACGTGTGAACGGCTGAACCGATTTCGATAATTCTTTTCTATTATATTCCTTGAAGTACGAGGATGGTTCTTATGTAGAGAAAACGTAAATATGTACCACGGGCGAAGCCGGGGCGGACCGCTAGTAATTAATAAACGCAAATACTTGGATTAGCACACGCGAGAAAACTCACGCGACAGTCACAGACTACAGAGTTGACATGGACAATGAAAAGAAACAAATGCGATAAGTATATTTCCCGCCAATGCGTGCGGCTGTTGACCCGCACTTTCGCCAACCTTGAGCTTGGCAGATCGCGGCCATTTTCAACAGCTGACTGAAACACATTTGCATAGAGATTCTAGCGACAACATCGTTTTGTCCATCAGTTATTAAAAAATCAATCCAATACCAAAGTAAACAAGAAAATTTTAAATAAGTACTCGTACTCACCTAATAAATTCAACATCTACCTAGCTTTCAAACTGTCTAATTTGACTGTCTGTAGGAAAAAAGGTACCTACATCATGGACGTATAAAAAAAGACGGACGGTATATCGCCTAAACATTGAGTGAAGCCTAGTAATGGCGGCGAAACATCCATGTGTGTGTGCCATGTTGCCATGGCAACAGCTGTCCTGATGACAATGGCGGCTGTATTTTTTTCTATAAATTTTGCCGTAATAATTTTGTCATTAAAACATAAAAGAAATAACTTGCTTCCCTGTGGAATGTAATCCCTTGTGTTTTGTTATTTAAAATTGTACTGTTGCGACACCATTTAACCACGCAAGACGGCATTTTAAATATTTTTTGTGAAACAGTGACGCAGTTAATCAGTCGGTAGTTCACGACGTAATGGCGGCCGACTAGCTTACTATGGTGAGAGTGTGTGCGTGTTTATTGTCTTTACACGATCGCTAGCTTACTATGGTGGCTTCACGTTGTTTGTTCGTAATACGGCGTCCGTCTTTTTTTATACGTCCATGACCTACATAATATATATAATATAATATATAAATTGCTTATTTAAAATAACTTCATAAAAACATTAAAAAAGTCTATAAAAAGCTGTGAATTTAAAAATAAATAATCACTGTTTTTTCACAGATCGGAAAAAGTTATGAAATTGTCCTGTCATTCCCAAAATAAATTAAATACTTTAGCAACTTTCACGTGTATTTTGATGTATGCTTACTTACTATATTTAGTCAGCTATAGAATATTTTTATGTATAGTATTTATCATTCCTTGTCGCGTCTCGAGAAATTCACTTTCGCTGTTTACTAACCACTGCAACTGTCGATGCCAAAGTATCGCATAATAAAACGGATAAATATACCTATATGTAGTTATATAAAATTAATTAGTGTAATCTTAACAAAACAAAACTTAAATAGTTAATGCGATAGTTTCTGTAATAATTTAATAGTAATACAATGAGTGTATTAACTCTAGTAAACTGTAGAGGCAAATCGCCTAGCTTATTATTAAGGTTAGCGTTAACAAACTCACATAATATTGAATTAAATGATTAGAATTTGGAGATGAATTTGATGTTTAAAAATTAAAGGGAGAATTTACATGAGAATCTGCTGTTGCAAAAAAAAGTCAGGAAAACGAAGTCAATAAATATAAACCACACCAAGACGTAACATAGCAACTTTGTTGTCCACTATAAAACTAACAATGCAGAAAGTACATTTTCCATTTTTCTTAGAAATCCTGACCGTGAAGAGGAAACAATGTGGACTGCAGATGAGTGCTCAAAATATTATCTCTGCTTAGAAGACGAAGTATTCGAGTTTCAATGTACAAAGGGGCTGCTATTTGATGTGAATCGACAGCTTTGTGATATGTACCAGAATGTCCATAATTGCGATTTAACTACAGGTTTGTAAATATTTATTTGCTTATAACGTGTGAAATCATTTGCATAATGCATTATAATCACGTTTCACGTAATGTATCATTGTAGCGTATTTTTTTATAAACTCATCAATATCGATCTTAGTTTTTGCTTATCTGTTGTCTATCACGGATAATGTTTTAGATGTAGGTAATTAAAAAAAAATGGTGAAGATATACCTATTCAATTTCAATAGCTATGTAAGATACCTTTGGTGCCTTCAAAGTTCAAGCGTCTTTTCACTATAAAGCAACTCATTAAATTTTAATTTCTACCTTTTCCCATAACCATCCTATAAATGCTATCCAGATAAACCATAAGTAATTCTTCCCAGAAACGTTAGTGCCAAAACCACTGCTAGAAACAGCTAAATGTGCGAACGACACGCATCTCGGTTGCGCAGACGACACTTGCATCCCGGCGGAATACTTCTGTGATGGCTCTAATGATTGCTCCGACTCGTCAGACGAAGTAAGACTTCATTATATTTGCTCATCAATGTCATATTCAATAAACTTTTTGTTTAGTACGTAGTATGCATTTAATAAGTGGATATCGTGGAATCATATCTTTGTCGTCATACGTTTTTCACTTACCATTTTTTCCAGTTTATTGTTTTCTTTAAAGATCTTTCAGATTTGAGATAATCATTGTTGTTAATTGTTTCCTTCATGAGAAAGACGTCACAAAAACACCATATAAATATTTGAACTCTCTTGTTAAGTCAGCTATATCATGTTATATATTTACATAACGAGTTTTCGCTAGTGTTTGCGTCCACTTTCACTGCATATGAAATTTACTATTTACTGCTAGTCCACTTATACAATAACTTCCGATGTGCCGCACTTTTTGTTATAGGAAGGAAAACTATTGTAGCATGATTCATTATATTTTCAAGTACAACGTAACAAATAACTGGGTCATTTGTATCATAAATATCAATCAATATTGATTATCTATTGTTATATAAATTCGTATGTATAATTGATAGATGGTCGTAAGTAATAGGGTTTTAAAATAATTAAATGTATTAATAATACGTGCATTTAACATATACGATTCCGTAATCCTGTTCGAATATTTATAATGAATACATTTATGAATTAGTTACGACGATCTTGTAGATACATTTTCTTTATATTGTAACAGGGTTGGTGCGACGTCAACTATGATCCAAACGCAGCCTTACCTTGTGACACAGGATTATGTCACTTACCGAACTGTTTTTGCTCCAAATACGGTAATGAAATACCGGGAAATCTAGTTCCCAGTCAGGTAAGGAGTCAAATATCGATAGGATAGGAGTATCCGCTATTAAAAGATAATACAAGTTTAATCCGCTAGCTAATATTACGTAAAAGTCGAAGGAAGTTAAGACGGTTCCGAGAATGGAATCAATATTATTTTTTTCAATATTAGGTATTTATTTAAAAACATTTGACATTAACCGTATTCAGTATTCACAAACACAAACAACTTTCTTAGCGGAAGAGTTTTCGATATCATTGTCTAATAATATTTTAAATTGGATGAGATAATTTTCCGTAAAAATAATCGCACCTAATAAATATACAGTAGCACCTCTATAAGTCGAACATAAAGGGAGACGCCAAAAAATTCGAGTTATAGAATTTTCAACTTATGGAGGATTTCGACTTAGGCGGATTTTGATTCGACATAAAGAGTTTGAGGTTTATTCTTATAAATTTTGAGTTAAAGAGGTAAAGTACATTAAAATTCAACTTGCAGAGGTGACAAACATGTTTTTATTTATTATAAATCAACATTATTTCAAATCATTTTAAAATAAAAAATATGGCATTAAAAAAAATCTGTACTTTTTTTGCTTTAGATAATTTGGTTGTTCTCTAGCATTGTCTAATCTATAAAGAGCAGAAAATTCAAATAAAATTAAATTTCGTAAGGTATTAAATGCGGTTCTTGCCTCTTTGATGGAAACCCATGGAGCGCATGTACTATTCACGTCTTCTATGTCATCTTAATCATTAGTATCGGTTTTTTGAGCTACTGAATCGATAATTTCGTCATCAGATACTTAATACTAACACGTGTTTACGTGAGTCATAAATTTATTATCGTATACTCCTAAAATGTTTTCTAAGAAACAATAGTGTACTTGCACTGTCGGCAAGTTGTTAAAGTCGGAAACTTATTTTTGTTCGAACAATAGAGGTAATAAATTCCAAATGATCAAGTTATAAAGGTTGTAAAATAAAACGTTGCTATGTTCGAGATACAGAGGTCAAATTTAATTTTTCGAGTTATAGAGTGAAAATATGTACCAAAATGGCTTGGAGGGACTCGGTGATAATTTCGACTAACAGAGGGTCAAGATTTCAAGTAACGGAGGTTTTCGGGTTTGAAGGAAAGGGAACAAAACATTTTTTCGAGATTTGGAGGTTGTTTTTTTGAGACACGGCTAGATTGGTTTATTTTAGCTACTTTCATAGCATTATGTCCTATGGAATTCTGCTATGGGGCAGGGCTGCAGATATAGTTAAACTATATTTATATTACAGAAAAGAGCCATACGCTCTATATATAATTTACGTGCTAGGGACTCACTAAGAGATCTCTTTAAGAATACTGGTATCCTCACTGTACCATCACAGTATATATTTAATAACATTTTATATGTACACAAAAACGCAGACTTACACACAAGAGTAGGAGATAGACACTGTTATGGCACAAGGAACAGAAATAAAATTGAAATGCCATATTTTATCGGTTAGCGAAAGTTAAAAACTCATTTATGGGCCAAGGTATTTTTTTTTACAACAGAATTCCTCATAGTATCAAAGAGTTTAGTAGTGCTAAATTTAAAAATTATGTAAAAAACGTATAAGTTCAGAGAGCCTATTACAGCATTAAGGAATATATGGAAGATAAAAACCCATGGAGGGTTGTCGCGTAAAAACCACAGGACAGTTCTCTGGCATATTATGATAATATACAGTTACATATTTTGTAAAATTAAATTGTAATACTGATATGATTTAAAAGAGCAACTATGGAGTTTCTTGCCGGTTCTTCTCCATAGATACTGCTTTCCGAATCGGTGGTAAATGTAAAAAATATGTATTGACGTTTCAAAAGTGCTTCCCGAAGAAGTCTAATTGAATAAATAAATGTTTGAGTTTGAGTTTGAGTTTTGACTTATCGAGGTTCGACTTAACGAGGTGCTACTGTATTTCCCACTGCAGTTATTTGTGCAGATTCTTCTCACATTCACAATGCGTTTCTTTGCACAATGTTAGAATATCACGTTTCAATGATTAAGTAGGCATACACGATCATGATCGTATAAATGACGACTAAAAGAGCTTCTACAAAGTAAAGAGTCAAAAAAACAAAGTAAATGTTATCAGTGGTCTACATTAATTTTAGTTCACTAAATAACTATATATTTGTAGACTGAGTTTTGACTTTGAATATTAAATGTCCACAGACACCACAAATGATCACCCTTACATTCGATGGTCCCGTCAATCACGAAAACTGGGATATCTACACGAAACACATTCTAACGTCAGAGAGAAAGAACCCAAACGGCTGTCCCATTAAGGCCACTTTCTTCATATCGCATCCGTATACTAACTACCGACACGTGCAAAAATTATGGAACGACGATCACGAAATCGCTATTCATTCAATAACGTAAGTATTTGTATGTCATTGTACATAATCACCTGTTATATATTATTTTCGGTGATCTGTACTTAGCAATCGATCATATTGTGTCAAATTAAAACGAAATCATCACTAATTTGAACCTCAGAAGATGCCCGAGTAAGAATATACTTGCGGTGTCATTTCAATGATGTAAGCTTAACGTGTGGTCTAAACTGCTAAACACTGCATAGAATTTTTACGTTGAATCAAAAATGATTATTTTTCTTTGAATTCGTACTATGAATTATCATTCAATACGATGAACAATTACAGACATCGCGGTCCAGAAGAGTGGTGGTCTAAGAATGCTACAATTGAAGATTGGTTCGATGAAATGGTAGGACAGGCCAACATTATCAACAGATTCGGTCGAGTTTGGATGGAAGAATTCAGGTAACTCCTCAAATACCATACGTAGACTATAACTACATCGATGACTTTTCTCGCTAATTATTTTTTATGTTCGAAAGAAAATTTAAAAAATACTTTTTATTCAAAGAAACGTTAATATTACGTTTGCCAAAAAATATTGGTATTAGCCGTGAAAGCGTAAACACTTACTTCCGATTTGTAGTTATTAGACTTACAAAACTAACCGCAAAATAAAAAAATAAATTTTCAGAGGAATGCGGGTACCATATCTGTCTGTGGGTTGGAATAGACAGTTCTTGATGATGCAAGAATTTGGTTTCGTATACGACGCTACTGTGGTCGCGCCTCCAGTCAATCCTCCCTACTGGCCTTACACTTTGGATTACAAAATGCCGCATCAATGCACTGGTAAGCCACACACACAAGATTTAGGTACTGTATAACGTTTACTTCAAATGTAGCAATTGGCACATGCACTATGGAAGGAAACTTCCCAAGTGACTTTATGGCACTGAGTATTGGAAATAAACTTTTGTGCTAAGATGGAAATGGAATATAGCACAATTAAAGATTGATAGATAGAAGTTCATATAGCTGCAAAATGACGTACTGAAACTGCTTTACAAATTTCCATATTTGGTTTCTAAGCAACTAGAAATAAAGATCATCGTTAGGCGAATTTGCAAGACCACTAAAGTGAACGTAAAGGTGACATTACAAAATAACCACATTTTAGATCTAGTAAACAACTCTAGCGTGAGAGCAGTTAAGTAAGATGTTATGCGAAGTTATTGTTTGCGAAAACTGTATGACAACTTTGTTGGTAATCGTTTCTCTCATAAGATAGCCTTAATGACATACTTTCAAATATATAAATAAATTCAAGAAGCGGTTTTTACTTTCATTATTGTAAATGACGTAGCGAAAACAAATGGTAAAAGGTGATACGAATAGTCTTCCAAGCTTCACCAAATAACAAAAAAAAAAAAACATGATAATGGTGTTTTGATAGGGCTTTAGATAGGACATACAGAAAGTTAGCCTTCCTCAGAAACTGCATTATCAATGACACATTTAATTTCAGGAAACAACCAATATTGCCCAACAAGAAGCTACGCAGGTCTCTGGGAAATGGTGATAAACCCACTCGAAAATGGTGAACACACGTGTGCCACACTCGAATACTGCCCTTCCACACTCAGTGGTGATGACGTGTACAACACCCTCATGCATAACTTCAAGAGACACTATTTGAAGAATAGAGCGCCGTTCGGTATCCATTTGAACTCCACATGGTTGAAGAATAATGATTATCTCAATGCACTTAAGGTGAGGTTTCATTCATGAAAATGAATATGACTAAAATTTTATATTCTTTACTCAACGATCGTTAAAAGTCCTAATGAATAGTTTGGGAAAATATCAATCATAAAAATATGCCGACAGCAACAGCAGATATAACCTAATTTAATAAAAACTACCTTTTTCATTGCAAATTCCGATTAACTTAGAGAGAAAATTCACGCGAACGCTTAATTCGAGACTTACATTGTATTACGAAATACAAAGTGTAAAATATTCACTAAACACCCTAATTTTATAAATTGCAGAAATTCACCGACGAACTGCTAAAACTACCCGACGTGTACTTTGTAACATACCGCGAAGTCATCGACTGGATGAAACGACCAACGCCTGTAATACAGTTGAAAAAGTTCCAACCGTGGCAGTGCAAAAACCGACGTTTCCACGAATCCGAGATCGCTTGCAACAAACCCAAAACTTGTAAACTACCCTCCAAAGTTTTAGAACACGACAAATATATGATCACATGTGTTGACTGCCCTAAAAGCTACCCCTGGATACGAAACGAATTCGGCTTCGATTGAATATAGATAGCATAAATAAATACCTATAGTTACCAATTTAGATTTAAGTGTTAATAATTATAAATAATATAATATTATCAAGTTAAATAGTATTATTACAAATGACTGAAATAGATTTGCAAATAGTTATTTTTGCAACAAGTATTGTGATTTGTTAACATTATTTTAATGTTGTATTTAAATTGTATAATCTAAACAATCCTATAAATCCATGCCCTATACATTGGGTTTGTTTGTTGTTATCATCAAGGGTTGTATAAAAGGATTTTTTTCTCACAAAATACTTGTTTTCTTTGTTATACATAATTTATTATTAAATAATTTTATTTCTTGTTAAATATTTATTGCTTATTGTTGTAATATTCCTAGTGTCATCATGTAAAACCTTTCTCTGATAAGTATTCAGTAAAGTTTATATATAAACATGATGAATATAGTATTTGTCATCTATATAGAGTATAAATTCTGTTCATGTAATTTCCTAAACATTTAAAAATTAAATGATTTATTATTACAAAAAATGTTTGCATTTAATAAACTGCTGAAACACTTGGCATAAACTTAGGTATTAATTCCTTACAACTTTTTCTACTGTTGTGTATTATTAAATTAAAATATTGCAACTTCCTTTCACAAACAGTGAATGGCTTTGGAACAATTTACCAACTGTGGTGTTCCCGAACAATTACGACATTGGGACCTTCAAAAAAAGAGAGTATATGTGTTTTTACTTTTTTTATAGTCAAAAGTAGCAACCATTTAACATCAGATAGCCCACCTTTGCTTGCTCTGACAAAGAAGGGTATGATATGTAAAAGATAAGTATTGTAAAAATGTTTTTATTTACTTAGCCTTATATTATACTTAACTTAAGACTTAACATTACTCCTGCGCAATAAACGGATTAGGTATTGCTTCCATGCCGTCCATGGGACAGATTAGTACTATAGATGTACCTCGGCACACAACAAGCCCCAATGCTCTTGTATCATCCAGTAATTTGTATGGATCATCAGGATCTGGAAAATAAACACTTGGTTTTACTTATTTCTCTAAAGCAATCAAATACTATATGACACAGACCATTAGGTATAAGAGTATATTGCTATCTATATTGTTCTTACATAGGTATAAAGGTTAAAACTTAACATTTCTTATGATAGACTAAATTGTATCATATATTCATATACAAAAACAGTTTTTAAAGAATTTTCTTATAGAATGAGAAATAGAAACAGTATAATATTATGTAGGTACCTATACGAACAAACAACTTTGTGAAAGAACTTACCCCTCAAATATTCAGTAGTGTTGTCCAAAACTAAATTTAATAAAGGATCGTAGCCTTTTAATATGCCTGCTGCTTCCCGACCACCGGCAAATTTAACTCTTATACTTTTTTCTAAGTATTTACTTAAATCGAGAATGGACTCTTTCCTACGTTTCTCCTTATTATCTCCCGCTCCTTGTGCACTCTGTTATAAGTAAAAACAAACAAATAAGCATTAAATTAAATAAATTTAAACACCTAAAGCATTACAAAAATAAGACAATAACAGAAGCGTTAATCCAAACCTTCGTCTTTTCTCCTCCTTCTTTAGAAGCCATTTCAAAATCCTATTTTAATTTTTAAGTGATTACTAACTGTAATTTGTAAAATATATTTAATAATTTGTATTGAAATATAATGATGTATTTATTGTATTAATCGAATAAAATTTAAAAACTTTGTTTTGAGATTTTGAGGTTATTAATGTTGACATTGATATTTAATTGACCACCACAGACTACAGAGTACAAATCCGTACTTATAAATACGATAGGTACAAAGTTTTTAGACCCCGTTTTCCAATTACAGCACTAGAGCGCATTATGCGGCATAATGCTTAACGTTGAGTGTTCCAACTACAGCCACGCTTCGCACAATCGAGCACTCTTAAAAGTAATGCGCGTGAATTGATGCGTGCAATCGATTTAACATTAATTGTTGGAAAAAATTTTAAAGCTTTCGTTTCATTGTAGTTTTTTCGAAATAATCAAAGTTAATTCAAATTGTGTTAAAAAAATAAATATAAGTATGGATGAAGGTACACACATTGAAAAAAATGATAATGAAATAATCAAAATCCAAATTACTTAATAACCGTAAATAGTTTTCAACCAATTATTATGTATTGACAACGGACCACTTTGGTCACGACACCTGGTGTTCAAAAAAAGAACTAGTTTTAGTGTGCACTTAAGTACACAAGTATATTACCGAATCTATTAAAAATTTTTTTTTTTTTAAATTAATAAAAATTCTTTAAAATTTCGTACTAAAAATAAAAGTAGAGTTTATTGTGCGGTGAACGGTTGTAGTAGTAAATCTCATACGAATTTAGAAGTTAGTTTTCATGCTATACCTAAACCTGGTAGCAGTTTTGTTTATGTTGTAAATTATTTCGGAAAAAAAGAAAAAGTAGATCGATGTAAAGCCTGGCAGCGTGCTTTAAAATTGAAAAATATAAATCCGCATATGAGAGTGTGTTCATTACATTTTCAAAGGAATGATTTTATTGTACCAAGTAAGTTGACAATGTTTAACCTCAAATATAAATGTAAATATAAATCTAAAACTAATTGAAAAATTTGTTTTTCAGGTGTTATTACTAAAAAGATGACTTTAAAAAAAACATGTGTTCCATCGTGTAATCTACCAAGCTCTGCTAGAGAATCAAATAAAGCTAAAAAAAATATAGAGGCACGACATCAGCGTCTAGTAAATCGGAGTTTAAAGAAGGATACTGTGAAAAAACATAATGATATTAATGAGGATTCATTAATCCATTCATGATCCAACAAATTGAAAAAATCATTTATAGAAAACATAAATAATTAAAATTGATGACACTAATTCAATATAAACTTATGGTTAATTCTTTTGTTGCACACAATACGTAGCCATGTTTTTTAAGCCCCGCCCACTGGTCCGTTGTCAATAGGTACCACTTTATTTACACATTAATGAGGTTATTGCTAACTCTATGAATATTATTTTTTTCATCACTGAACTTAGCGCAACCTGCTGGTGCATTTCACGTTCCAATTAAGCATCAGCATAATTCGGCATTGTGCGCCACTGAGTCGCATTATGCTCTGTAATTGGAAAACAGCCAGAGACTCTGTAGTTTTATTTGACAATGGCGGTCCTTGACTGACAATTGACATTGATTAGTCCTTGATTAGTCCCCTGAGTATATATTATATTCTGTGGCCTAAAATGACAACAAATCAATTTTTATTTGTGAAAAATAAAAAGTGTAAATAGAACCAAAATATTCCAATACTACATAATATATTCATTTTTTCCTATGTTTATTTTCAATTTGAGTTAGACTCTGACTACCCGTAGCCAAAGTACGTATCTATTTTACAGCTTCGTACAATATCAATAAAACTAGTTCACCGAAGTAGATGTTAACCACAGTGTTAACAAATGGGTAATGTATTTAATTAAAGCGTTGCCTTCAACGTAGCAATTTCAATGCGCTCATCGGTGAGCTATATACTATCACACGCCCCTGGAGAGTCGGTGATGTCGCACCCTGACTACTCGCAGCAAATCCAACATCACGCCTGCTTGTTGGTACTTGTTAAGGGTATTGGGGGCGTCTTGAAAAACTTCAATAAACTTTGGGAGCGTATCCAAAAAGTAAATAACATAAAAGTTACAGGTATGAATGTTCTATTTTTTATAGAATAAATATAAAATTTCGAAATTGAAGTAAATGTATGCCTACCCTCTTTTAGACTCCAATGGACAAGTTAGAGATATCTGGGTTAGATATGTGCGCGATTATCCAGTCGAAAATAATGATTGGGGAGATTTTCAGACTCATAGGTATGCTTTAAATTATAAATTTGTTCTCACATGAGCAAAAGACAAAATAACACCTCATATCTTCAATTAATTATTCACATAATATCACTTAGATCTTTTTCAGGCGACTCCTAGGTTTAATAACATTGAGTAAGTTCACAAACCAAATAGAGCTCAATGAAGTATGTAGAGTGCATGAATCCCTTAAAGTGAAGTACTCCAATACTCTTTATGACTCCCGGGCTTTCATGTTTGGGCCTGGCAGTAACTTGAAGAAACCTAAGCAAGAACCTGAAACTTATAGTGCTACAGAAGATGATAAATCATATAAGGAAAAGTGCAGCATTAGTGATAAGTATGTTTTTGTATAAGTTGAGGGTAGTTTTTTTTATATAAAATGATTTAATGACTAATATTACCCGAATAACTACTCAAAGTTCTCCTGGTTCTCCAACCATGAAATTTTAATAATAAAATAAAATTAATATTAACATAAAACAACAAAGTTTTGAATACATAATTTAAATGTACACCTCATCAAACTAAATTTTTCAAATATTCCCATTAGTTCACATTTCAATATATCTTTGATATCATGCATTTTAAAATTTAATATCTCTATGATTTACAGATCATCAATTCCAGGTGAGCAAGCAGACAGCCTATCGTCCACTGATAGTTTCCCACGATCATCATCATCTGCTTCATGTAGTGTGCCGGAAGAGCACTTCACAACCCCATCAAACTTTAAAACCCATGCAATGTTCTATGGAGAAAACGACTCAGTATTAGATCTGGAACAGCATGTAGCTGACTTGATTAATTCATTGTTCTGGGTTGTGGAGTCCAAAAGGCTGGAGAGGTCTAAAGAAAAATTGGAGAAGGTTTCTTTGTTGCTTGCGCCATTTGAGAAAAGAGATTTTGTTGGTGAGTTGGGACTTGGGAATGATTGTATTCTCACAAATGTGATTATAAGATTTTTAATCTACAATTTTAATGTGCTTATACTTGTCAAATATCATTCCAATTTATAAAGAACCATTAATATATATTTAAGTCAAATAATAAAAAAATTGCAACCTTTGAAAACATTAGTGGATACAATTTTAGTTCTTTTGTTCATTTCTATGTATACTTTTAGGTCTTGACATGGAATCACGAAATAATAAAAGGAGATGTATGGGTAGAGTAACAAAGAACTTAGCAGATCTTACATTACAAGCAGGCTTAGTTGCAGAGTCCCTAACTTTGTACCATTCAGCTGCTGAAATATTGAAATCTGTAAATGACTGGCTATGGCTGGCTGCAGCTAAAGAAGGTAAAGTAAAATATTTATATTTTTTTTAATACTTACCTTTTTTCACATTGTTATGTGCCTGATGACAATTTATTACATATTCTAATAATTCCTTATGAAATTGTAATGTAGAGTGTTATTTTAAGGTCACTGCGCCGCATCCGCTATTCTAATATATCCGAACCTACGAAACTCGGCACCACTCCAGCGCAATGCGAGTCTTCAAGAAAATTCACCCTTCAAAATGAAATCACTATCGCTCTATCAAACAAATGATCCGTTCAAAAAGTTTAAAATGAGTTCTTCACCGCTTAAGTCTAAAGTGTCCAGTCCAGTTAATCCGCCCAGTGAATTGACACCATCGTCGTCAGAAAGTTTGGAAACATCATCTAGACAGTCGGAATCCGAAAATGCTGATACAGAATCTTTAGCATCGACCAGTGAAATTGAGTACCAAAGCCAAAGATCATACTTAACTCCGGACTTGCCTTCGATTCCGAGACAACCGCAGTCACAACTACATAACCAGAACCTTCTCAATTGTGAAGCTATTGCCGAAAAATATCGTATAGCGATAATACATTATAGCAAATATCAAAATGCTGGTATTGTTGAGACAGAGGCGTGTTTTAAAGCTGCCAGAATAGCTGTGGAGCAAAATAACAGTTTGACTGCATCAGGTTTCTTGCAAAATGTAATGTTTATTAACCTAACTTTGAGTGAACAGGAGAAAATACAGAGATTTGATACTCTTGCTGAGTTGTATAAAGAAATTGGTAAGTAAGAATGTGATTAGCAGTAAAAGTCTTTATGTTTAATTTGATGATGAGCTAATTAATGTTTCGTTCTATTTTTATTAAGAGCTAAATTGTCTCTGCATGTATTGTTATATATCATTCATGATGTGTTTCTTAAATAACTTTTACTGAACTTGAACATTTAGCAACGAATTTGATCACAAAATATTTCTATGCTAGTTGCCGCAACAGAATTAGAAATTCTGATATTATTATTTTTTTTGTAAGTACAAACATGATTAATTGTCTTGTAGGATTTCTTCGCAAGGCCGCATTTTGTCAACGCTTGGCGGCCTCTCGTCACGTGTGCGCGAACAATCCAAACCCAGATTGGCAGCGATGTTATTTTCTACTGTTGCATAGCTTTCCGGGACACAAGCTTAGCTTAGACCCTAATTATGTTATACAACATCAAGTTGGTAAGTCTCTATATTCATTGCATTAATAGCTGTATATTTGAAATTTTTAACCCTAACATAAAGGAGACTATTTTTTGTGGGCCCACCAAGACTCGGTAACGTATAGTCATAAAAAAAACGTGTAAAAATATAAAATTATATTATGAATTTTGTAACTTCGTTGTTTTACAAACGAAACCGGAAAAAACCAAGAACAATGGCCAACATTAAAAAAAAACTGGAACGAAACGTTTTTATCGATAGAATGAAAATAAAACCAAAAAGCGAAAAAAATTGCCTTCAATAAACCACTTTAGAAACTGTTTTTATTCTTATTTATATGGAAGAATATGATTGATAGCGATTTTAAATCCTGTCATTTATCAAATAAAACAATTTGTTTCTACTCAGATAAAAAAATCCGTGTAACGAAACGTTATATTATATATTGGCTTGTATATTGGCTGCTTTGACGGAATATGTCAGATTCCTCCTGTCGTAGCCCCCTGCGTCAATGTTTGCAATGAATGTAAACAATGTTTTTTTACCTATTTTAAAATGAAATTGCTACAACTTAAGAGCGTTTAATATTACAATTGAACATGAATAATAGAATAGCTGTGCAAATGGATACCTATCCTAATATTATGTACCTACACCTAGTCATAAAATATCACGTATCTACCTAAATACCTACCTACTTAACTAATAATTTCTTATTGAATCAGTTTTCCCAATCGCTAAAATCGCATCAAGGTCCAGAAACTTGAGGTACACTTATATCTATTTGCTATACTATTTATAACCAAATCGGGTCTCTGTGTTTGTGGTACAGTCGGCCAAAAAAGTGGTGTACCACCCTAAGGTTGAATATCGCTTGCAGATTCATAGGTGATAAAGATTAGTTTCGCTTGCAGATCGATCTGACAACTTCTATTGCTGTCTTTATCTGATTATTGATAACGACTATTACTGTTTGTAACGTGACAGCTGTTCTTAGTTTGAACTTGATGGAACCAATGACGTCGTAAAATCAACGGCGGGGGGCTGTAGATTTTGATGACAAAATTGTATCTACAAATTCAGAATTGTAATCAACAAGTTACATAAAATTGTAAAGGCACAAGGCGAATCCACAAACCTACAATTTCTGTAAACTTGTAATTACAATATCAATAAAAAACAAGCTAAAAATAGATTTATCCTTTTATTAAATTTCTACAATCAATTTTAAAATACTTATAACAAACAAAAACATAGCATATATAGTAATATTTAGAAGATATTGAAAATTTAAAAAAATTAGAAACGGGTGTAACCGCCGTTGGCCTCTTTAACCTCTAAAAGACGAGACCTCATTGAACCAACAAGCCGTGAGCAAATATCGGTTCCCCGCATTTCCTCCCAAATATAATTACAGTGACTAATAAGAGCTTGTTTGGTTCTTTCATTTTGATGCGACCATCGTTGGACCATAAGGCCCCAAAGATTTTCTATCGGGTTGAGGTCCGGCGCTCTTGAGGGCCACTGAATTACCCTTACGTCAGTGTGTGAACGAAACCAGGCTCTTACGATCCTCGCATTATGAATTGAACAATTATCTTGAACAAAATCAAATTGTGGCACTTCGTTCTCCGGGTAAACATTACGGACTGTCGGTAGCATTGCATTCTGAAGCACGTCGATATAATTTACAGCCGTCGCTCGAGGAGGTAGAGAACACAATTCTCCTACACCATCCGCACTCATCCAGCCCCAAATATTTACGGAAATTCGACCTGATTCTCTATTTGGGATTACATGATCATCTTTATACCGTGTTGAATTATATCGCCAAAGGTGAAGACGTCCATGCTGACTGGATTTAAACGTCTTTTCATCACAAAACACTGTATTAGACCAATCAAACTCTAAGTGCTCTCTGGCGAAGTTCAGACGAGCAAGTCTGTGAGCATCCGTCAAATATATTTTCTTGGCGTAATGCCTGTGGTGCAACCCCATATAATGTAGATGATTCCTTATTGTTTGGGCACTCACATCGAACATCTCCGCAAAATGTTTTGTGGGCTTAAAACCATTGATTTCATATTCCCGTCTCATGAATTCTCTATCGTTATTGGAGAGTGCAGGCCGGCGACCACTTCTTCTGTGATCCAACAAACTTCCCTCCTCTCCTTCACGACGAATCCGAAAGCGGACAGAATGCCTCGATATATTCAAATTCCGGGATATCGCACTGATACTGCTTCCCTCATTAAATTGGGCAATTATTTGTGCTCTTTCGGCAATGGTCAAGTTGGCAGGCATTGAGATGATTTTATATGCAGTTGATTGAAAAATAACATGGAAAATATATCGATTTTTTGCATATATTTGATAAAATGTCAATTGTCAGTTTTCTTTTTCAAATGGAATTCGGTTGTCTATTTAAATAGTTTTTATTACTTTTGTTTGGAAACATTTCAATTGCTTTGTAGAAACTAATGTCCTTTTCATTTATACTAAAGGTTAAAATGTCATGTACTTATATGTGACATATGACGTATGAATACTAAATACATAGGTTTACGTCATGATAATGTTGTCTCTTTCAGTAATATCTTTTTATAACGAACCTTGTTGTAATTTTCGACGACCGGGAAACTAAATCAAAACTGGTAAACCACTTTCTTGGCCGACCGTACAATACGACCAACGTAACTTGGCGGGCCTGAACATAGCCTCTGCGAGCTTTCGCGCATGTACACTCGTAAAAAAAGTGTTATAGGCATTTATTTTTTTTTAAACTGAAATTCGAATAAAAATTTCCATATACAGAGACCAAGTACAAATAAAATAAATATCAAAACGCTATGAGACATAAAGCTATAAAAATAACCTAATTAATTCAAATTATCACTAAAACAAACTTAAACACGAACAAATTTAAAACTAAACACTCAACAATATAATAATAACAAATAACAACGATCAACGAAAACTTTTGTAACCGCCCGTACTCAAGACAGAGATAGCGATACGAACACGACACCAATGTTAACGTGTGACTGAGACACATAATTGCTTACCGAGAATTGCCGAATATGCACGAAGATAAACGACGTAAACAAAAAGGGATGTCCACTATGCGTGTCTGAGGATGTTGATTAATCGATTTTTTTTTTCAAATCGATTGAAATTGAATTGTGAAATATATTTTTATTTAATTTTATAAGAGGTTTCAAATATTCTCAATATCGTCAATATCTCAGTCGTTATTGTAGTGGTCGTTTATAAATAATTGATATTTAACTAAATCATGTCTTACAACCATGAAAATAAAATGTTATTAGTTTTTTTTTTGTTATTAAAGTCGAAATCTCTTTTACTAACGACAAAATTCAATAAGTTTGTAAATCTATTTCGTTCAGTATCTCATATAAACAAAAATCAATAAATTTCAAATCGATAAATATCGATTGCGATATTCGATTGAATAAAGGGATGATTGTGTTTACATAGAGTCAATCCCTAGCTTAGATCTCCGCCCCGCGCACGCCGCCTCATGCCACCATTTCGTTCCTAAAAAACGTTCGTGCGCAGCCTTCTGCGCGAAGTTCACGCCCGCCAAGTTACGTTGGTCTTACTGTACCTTCGTTGTGTCCGATTTCCGAGCTTGGAATCGTGACAATGTATATGATGTTTTCTAATATTTATTTATTCATTTATTTAAATATATTGTACCCAATGATTCGGATGGGTCACACAAGACAAATCGCTCATTATCAGTTAGTTTTTATGTAGTAATGAGGTGAATGTTTGCACACGTATTTCTAAAGATTCCGGTTAAAACATGTAAAAGTAATGTCACCACTGTAATCTGGGGACTTCAAGGAACAAATTAACACACATTTCATTAATATACGCTAAGAAATTAAGGTGGGCCTATTCTCCAAACAAAAAAAATTGTCTCCTTTGTAAAAAAAATTTTATACCTCGTAATAATATGTATACACACAGATGTATACTCTAATAATTTATGGAACATACAGCTTTTCAGACATTGATTGTGTATAAAATATATTTATAAAGTCGCGACGCAATTTTTTATTTGATAAATTTTTATAACGTGTGTACTCCTTAATGACAACACGCCGCACGTCATTTAAAGAATTTTCTATTTTTATTTTTTATGTAAGCTGCCTCGCTGCCTGTATCTAGTACTCATACGTGTCTCGTGTCTAAACTTAAAAACGTCGTGAACCATTTTTTTTCGCTAAGCAATGCTTTAAAGTGTTTTAACATGCTAGGGATGCGCATTCAAGCGTGCTTCATGTGGTCTACACCACATCTCAGCTTAACATCAGGCGAGATTGTGGTCAAGCGTTTCCCTATTCTCAATAAAAAAAACGGTATTAAAGTTTGTCATAAACTATGATACTCTTAAGTTATCGACCGTAAAATTTTGCGATCTGCAGGTTGGCCAGCCCTGCAGATCCAGATGCTCCAGGAGGTGGTGGTGGCGGCGCGGCGCATGGGGCACCCCGCGCTGGCCACGCGCCACATGACCTTCCTGCTGCAGGCCATGTGGCCGCACCTGCGCGCCGGCGAGCAGCGCGAGCTCGCCATACAGCTGCAGGTCCGTTCCAACTGA
>CAJQZM010030221.1:5279-22029 GCA_907164665.1 Colias nastes | reverse complement strand
CCACAGGCCGCAAACATCTACCCGTGCTTAATGAAAAACCCTTTATTTTTAATATACCTACATATATTTTTTATGTTTTTTTTTTTCATGTTTAACATAATAACTTTCTGTTTTATGTACCAGGGTCTCAGACTTACGGACAAGTTGTCTGTATCGAGTTGGGAGCTGGTAGAAGGAGGTAGGAATCCCGCACCGCTCTCGTGGACTCTGTTCGCTGCAACCAAGATTGAAAGAAAACCACTGACTTATGAAAGTGCTCATCGGTAAATGTGTATTTCAAATACATAAGTATATCTTTGTCATGACATACAATCTCAAAAAAGATGGCTGTCTCTGCAGTGTAATGATGATTCATAAATAATTTAAGCATTATCTGTTGTAATACCGAATTAAGATAATGCATTATCACATTTTTAAATTAAATCTCTTCTTTGTATTAATTTAATTACGAATAATCTATTTCTTATTTTCCTAGTTCTATTTTCATTTTTTTTTATATTTAATGAATATTCTTTTCTATGAAAACTTATTCAGGTTGTTGAAGTATCACACGCATAGTTTAGTTAAGCCTCTTAGCTATTACTTGGAGCCGCTGCCTTTGCCCCCAGAGGACCTTGATAACAACGATAGTAAACAGGTATTAATATAAAAATTTTAATAAGTTTTTAACTTTTAAACTACGTACATAATATAATTGTATAGTAATTTATGAGTAGGTTCTTATATGTTGAATTTATTTAAGGACAATGGAAGCTTGGATTCAAGTCCCACGGGATCAGGGAAAGGACGCAAAATGTCCTGTAAGATGAACAAAATGAAGAAGTCTAAACCGACTACGCCTGTGAGTATTCAGTATAATATTTATTGTCAAATTAAATAAAAAATTTATTATTATACACTACACACGTATAAAACATTGGAGATAATTATTTTTCGTTTTACGAAAATTACACGTAAAGTCTTCATAACAATCTCATTTTAAATTTCTTCATCTAGACATAATTAAGTTTTATTTCGTTCATAATTTATAGTATCTAATAGTGCTCAGAAATCAATAAGCAATATATAATAATATACAGTATCTATGGTATTGTTAAATATAAATAATGAATACGTGTTTGTTAGACGAATGGTGTCGGTGGTCAAAGCGGTGCCGTGGGCGGTATGTCGGCGCAGCAGCAGCCGCAGTTCATGCAGCAGCAGCAGCAGTGGTTCCCGCCGCCCGGACAGAACTATTATAACCCGCCTGGTGTGTACATGCCCTTATTTGAAATTAAACTCGGACATTTATTTACTCAGAAAGGCTTTAGAAGCGTTTTTGATTAAAATATTTTTTTTTCAGGAAAAAAAATTGATGAAGTTATCAGATTTTAAATAATTTTAACTAAAGGGAATATTTGAAAACTACTCTTGACCGTTGATATGTTACGTTTTCTGTCTATAAATTAACTTAAAAATGATCTTAAAGCAGCAGGCGTCAATCCTCGCGGTGTAGCGCCTCCCGCCAACACTCAGTCGAAACAGGCGCTCAGCAATATGCTGCGAAA
This sequence comes from Colias nastes, assembly GCA_907164665.1. NCBI lineage: Eukaryota > Metazoa > Arthropoda > Insecta > Lepidoptera > Pieridae > Colias > Colias nastes. The sequence goes on along the minus strand of CAJQZM010030221.1, from coordinate 20,482 downwards.
TCGATTCCCGTTCACGCAGATGACTCAAATGCAGGTAAATACTAAACATGTTATATTATTTACCACTTAACTTGATCTATATAATAATTGTTGAAAACGAGAAGTGATCCAATTTTGACCTTTTCTTAGCGTCTCATGATTTTTTATTTGTGTAGATCCCATTTCATATTTGCTTACAAAAATTATTAATTCTATAACCTTGGTATAAACGTAATATTTATGTAACGTTTTGTAGCAAAGTGGAGGATACCCTGGAGCACCTCAGCCACGCGGGCCGTTCCCGCGACAGGGCATGCGACAGATGCAACCCAACCAAATGGCGCAAATGCAACCCAAGTATGGTTAATTGCTTTACATTATTTCTCTTTGCTAAAAAAAAAAATATTAAGGAAAATAATAGGGAATAGAAATTATATAAGCCATCATAGAATAGTGACATTTTGATGATTGTGTTTTAGGCGATCAGTGTTATAATGAATACTCACAGGCGTAGTCGTAGTGATGCAAATGTTGTATGATAATATCTGCATTAGGAAGACACTTCTTTGTAACTAAATGTTTTTATATTTCATTTAATTATAAGTTTTATTTCAGTCAAATGAATCCCATGAGCGGAATGGGCGGCATGGGTCCAATGGGTCAAATGGGCGGAGTACAAATGGGTCCCGGTCAGATGAGCGCCGGTCAAATGAGCGCAAACCAAATGGGCAGCGGCCAAATGGCCGGCGGTCAGATGGGAGGCGGGCAAATGTCCGGTGGTCAAATGGCGAGTAGTCAAATGGGAGGAATGGGTGGTCAAATGTTCGGAGGACAGTACGGTGGTATGCAACAAGGCTATGGAGGCTATTCGCAACAGATGATGCAGGGTGGGCAACAGCAAATGATGAACCAGGTGTGTTTAAAAGTTAAAATATTGAAATTAATTGTAGGAATGTAATAACATAAAAAATATCACTTTAATTCCCTTGTAAAGCCTCTATTGCCATTTAATAAAATCATTAATAAATAATATGTACATGACTTTTCAATATACTTATGTAATGGTTTGTTAACAGGGTATGAGTCAAAGCGTCAACCAGATGGGTCAGCAAGTGAACTCCATGGGTCAAAGTGTTAATTCGATAGGACAAAACGTTGGACAAATGAACCAGGGTGTGGGTCAATCTGGTCAAATGCCACAGGGCATGGGACAAATGGGTCAAGGCATGAGTCAAATGGGCCAGGCTATGGGACAGATGAGTCAGATGGGCCAAGGGGGCGGTATCGGTGGTATGAACAGTCAAGGTGGTTCGATGGGCCCTCAAGGGGGAAATGGTATGGGAGGTTTCCCAGGACAACAGTCATTCCAACAGGTTAGATATTATTGATATTTATTTACTTATATGTATATCTATCAAAATGTCTCGAAGTTTATTAATAATGAATATTCATATGAATATTCATCAAATAAATGAATTGTGTAAATAATGAATTTGTCGTTTGATGCGTGCTACTAACTTGAATATTTTTCAGAACATGATGAGTGGTCGTGCAAGCCAAGAGGCGTATTTAGCGCAACAAAGACAGAATACGCGACCGCAGTATATACAGGTTAGTTTATAAATAAATTCACAGTACTAAGGTATTTTACTTGAAATATGCTAAAAATACAATACAATAATTATAGTATATCCACTGGAAATAAGAAATCAAAAACACATGAATTCTATTAACTATAAAGGATTAAATTTTAATTCGATTTTATTCGTTTTATTTACAAAATTTATTTTCTAAATATCATATCGAAGAATTGTGTACCTATTGGTTACGATTTGAACCACCCATCCGGAAAGTTTTACTTAAATATTACAATAATCGTTTTTATATCATTTAGCAACAAGCGCCGAACGTGACGATGGGCGGTATGGGCGGACCAGCCCCGCCCTACCCTCGCGGCATGCAACCGCAGCAGAGCGCACAGTACCAGCAGCAGATGACGCAGCAGCAGCGCATGCGGCAGCAGATGCTCGCCATGCAGCAGCAGCAGCAGGGCCCGCTCGTGCAGCACCTGCAGCGGCAGCAGTACCAGCAACCGTATTAGAGAACCTTACTGGGCTGTATGGTATACAACGTGTATTATTGTCAGCAGCTGCATAGCAGCAGATGCTCGTAATACAGCAGAAGCAGTATGCTGGTTCCATATTTGTAGAACTAAATTGAACTCTACCGGTTTGCATAGCAACAGATTACTCAGCAGCTGGGCCTGTTGGTTCAGCACTTGCAGCAACAGCAATACCAACAGCCCTCTAAGAGACGATGACGTATTTTTTATTATATACAGGCTGTAAATTTTGTATGGGTCCTGGAGGAAAAGTAAATTCAAAATTTTCTATTTATCCAATATTTAAAGTAATTTCCAGGGCCCATAGATAAATTTGCATCCTGTATATGTAGATTATTCCCACAAATTAGTAGATTCCAACTTACTCTTATTATGTACAAAGGTTAATTTAGTGTAATTTATAATACTTAGATTTCTTCTTTTCTACATTTTTGGTAGTGATGGTTGATTTATACCATAGATTTTTTTTTTTATATAGGAGCAAGATTAAGAGCTAGAAGTTTTATACCTAATAATATTGAATAATCAGAAAAATCAAATATGTTTAAGTTTAACTATAAGTTATGTAACGCTAGTTGCTGCAATTATCGTAGATGTCCCAAAATGAAGGGCACAGGAAAAAAAGGAGCTCATTAACATTCTTATTGTTTCAAGTAATCAAAGAATTAAACCTAAAATTTCAATTTCTACACTTACAACTCTACTAGAATATGATTCGTACCCATATAAAAAAGGAACAGTATATATTTAACATAATAGATTGTTATTTTAAAAGATTGGGTTGGTAAATAAATAATAGTTTGAAATATAATTTCCTAACTCCCAAATATAATTGGCAAGAAGGGGCTCATTGTCACAATGATCTCCTTTTTACATTTTACAACTTAAATGGTGATTATAAACAATGTCTAATTACATAAACACACTATGAATTAAAATACATGTTAATTAGCATGAAATTTATTTATGGGGTAAATTCGAGTAATATGTAATACTTTCAGGGGAACAAAACTTTTTTAAGTCCTGAAGGTCACTATATTTTTCAGCGGAAATTGGCAATATGTGTGTATACAACCTTCGAGGCAAAATGAATTCATTTTGTTGTATAGTATTTTCCTCACTGGTTTTCTTCCTTCTACCACTGATGCAAGCAGATTCCCAGGGCCCATTATAAGTAGAGCGGAAGCCTATTTTAGTATTTGACTTGTCAATTTTGAGAACTTTTATAGGGCGTGAAGGAAAAGATGACTTTTTAGCATAAATTGTGTCCAAATGACTGGTCCATGATCTAAAATAAGATGTGTCCACCTCTATGACTTCAAATGGACTTGGCTTACAGCGGGCATTTTGAAAAATTTCTGTCCAATCCGATGGAAGTTCTGCTCTTGTCTTAGATTTCACCAAACCCATATTTTTATCGCACTCCATATATGAGTGGCCTCTCACTGGAAACGTCACTGTTATTTTTTCCAGTTTTTTCTCAATATGTACTAAATGATGCAAGAAACGAAACATGGTAAAATTTTTATTTTGCCCTCCGCAAGAGTCACAAAATATTTGAAGGTGAGTTGTAGTAGGCTTCATGTAGTTATAGACAAAGTGATGGACAAGCGAACATACATCATCGCTTCCTTTTTTACCTTCCGTTTCTGGATACAGGTAAAAGATGCTTTGTGATGAAGATAATACATGCACATTGAAAGCATACACTGATAGCTGTCGTTTATAATAAGTATCGTTTGTTTGTATGTTAGGAGCACAAAGATTTTTACCATAGTCAAAACAAATTGCCTCCATTGTACTGCCGGCTTCTCTACTTTGCAATCTTGCCATCCGTTTTCTGTAGTAAAAAGTGCTTGCTTGTAGCTTATGTAATTTGTTTTGATTAAAAAGATTCAAAATTTCTCGGTCCAATGTAGACTTGGCAATTGAATCAGTGCATGTCTTCTTCTTAGTTTCCAATGCTTTTGTTTTTGCCATGAATTCGTCACAAATGCTGCATGTATCTGTACGAGGATAGCCGAAAGCAATGTTAAAATCGGTACAAAAAATATGTCTATAAGTTTCATAAGACACAGATACACCTTGATTATCTTGAAGGAACATTGCATGCATTTTTTTTACATTTAATTCTTCAGGCAAATATGTTTTACTTGAATCGTGTAGACTGTAATGACTGGAACGACCAAAAAACAAAAGGTAAAAAATTGTGTTATCATGATTATAAAAAAAATTATAACATAGCAATTAGGTACTATAAATCGATATGCTACCTTTAAACGAATTAATATGCCCTCTAATTAAACTTTTGACATTATCGTTAAGTTTTACATGACTATTATGTTTTCCTCTCTTATCAACCGGAGCACATCCAGTTTTCTTTAAACTTGCTACTAAATATTCAATTTTTTTTCTTGATATTCCATGTATTGACATAAAAGCCTTCTTGCATATAATTATTTCTTTTATTTCCGAATCAATCATAGCAAGTACCCTGTACTTGTATACAGCATCATAATGTAATATTCCTTCTTTCTTGGAACGTCTAGTAACCGGCAGAACAGAGATCAATCCACTTAAATAGCTATTTTGGGCATCATGTGATGGTAGTAAATTAAAATTCTGGAGAATTTGGGTTCTTGCTTCCATAGGAATCCTGTCGAAACATCCCAATCTGCAACCACAGGCTGGACCGGCTTCATGACTCGATAATTTTAACTTTTTCAACACTTCAGACATCCGACCGTGTGACTTTCTCTTTTTTGTAGTCTTATAAACATAATTTTCATCACAATCACTACTATTTTTGTCCATTTTAAGAAAAATATGCAAAAACTTTTAAAAACACAACGTAGTCGTAAAATTTTTCCAAGGAAGCTTATCTGACAGCTGTCACTTGTATGACAAAATAATAAAGATGGCCGACTATGAGCGCGTTCTCTGTTACAATCGCTGCGATCAGCCCGTTCTAGCGTGGTTTCATAGACAATGGGCATCTTTTTACTCGGTATGGCATGCAATGAGCGCGTTTTATCCTAAAGTAGATTTTTATTTTAATGATTTTTAAGCAAAATCAGCGCCTTTTATCGGGTTTCGATAACGTGCTCTGATTGGCCATAGAATAACGAAGTAAATGGTTATAGTTCATTCAAAAAACGTACAATTGTCGATGAGCTCCTTTTTTCCCTGTGCCCTTCAAATGCTATTTTTATTTAAATTTAAGTTAGACAAATACGCTAGGTAAATAGAATGGCCGCGGTGTTGTCAGTAGTATTGAAAGAAATGTAATGTATATAATTGATATTTGTAAGAATATGTAAGTATATGTAAGTGTGAATAATATCTATTGGTCCGATTAACCAAAGCACTCGAATATGACCGGATTTGCTACGGAAATAATTTTATTTAGAAAAGCATTGCTGGTCACGCCTTTCCTTCACCTGTAAAGCCAACAAAAATGACAATCAAACAAACATGGTTTTATTAAATTATTAGCTTTTCCCGTTGTTTGATATTGTCTTTGAATAGAAAATATTAATTCTACAATATACATACATGTTAATGAAAATATTTGGTGTTTTATGTCTTACGATATAACATATTTATGTACGAGTTTATCGTTAAGTTTATATTTACTATAAGATTATTTTGTTACTCTAGATAATAAGTAAAAGTTAAAGTAGGATATTAGTTATTAAATCATACCAAATTGAGTAATGTGCATTAAGAGACAATAAGTTGCTGGCTGACCAAAGAGCGCTCTTTGAAATGTGTCTCGCGACCATTGAGGTATTATTACTACGTATAGAGAGGATACCACGAACAAAATCTGTGCGACAAGCGCGGCGGTGTGGGGCGCGAGTGGGGCGGCTAGTGAGTCATAGATTAAGCGATGAGTTTGTGACGTTTGCCTCTAACTCGTGTTACAAAGAGTGTAATAGCGATGCCCTCTCTAGTAAGTAGTACATAGTAACTGAATGCTCGCGACTCATATTTTTATATGTAACTCGGCGTAAAAAGTAAAGTAACTTTTTGAACATAATACGAAGAAAGGAATGCCAGTTTCAGTTAATTACATCTTGCATTTTTTCTTACATCGCCATACATAAAGTAATTGTGGAATATGTTGCTTGAACAACCTAACGTAATCTTAGGGCTAGCGATTATATTTTAGATATAATAATACTATCTCCACTAATTTATTTAAAGAAATTTGTTTAATAATATTTTTTTGTAGTCTTAATTTTACAACTATAGCTCATTGTGAATCCTTCAGAAGTTAATGTTAATGTTACTTTTAAGCTTTTATTGTATATCTAAAATAAGTAGCTTTATTAGATTCATAAAAGTTTATAGTGGCTGTAAAAATAAGTTTTTGGGATATGATTAATGTACATAAAAATTTTTGAAATATACATATTTCTGAGATAATAGCATTTTATTTATATTAATAAGAACCTATTTAAATATCTCCATATCTAAATATGGAATTTTCGTGTCACAGTATTTGTTGCAAAAATCCTCTGAACAAAAAATTTATGAAATTTGGTCTGAGCTGGGTCAACCTATATTACTTGCTCTGTGGGGTCAGCTAGTATTTATGTAAAACAAAGAAATTACTCGACATTACGATCATTTAAGTAGAGTCTCCAGAGAGACAACTTGGAGGCAACAGTAATAATATTCTACTAAGATCCGAGCTTAAGTCGACCTTCACCAGGGTGATAATATAATGAAACGAATATTATAATAAATTTAGTCTTTTAAAAAATGTATTAAAAATGGGCTTGCTGGGAAAATCCAGGAAATGATATTTTTAATTAATTATTAAAAATATATATTTTTTATTAATTGCAGAGCGAATGCTGAATAAAACCCCACTATGTCCAATTCTTTCAGTAAACAGGCGTAGAGCATTCTTTCGTTGTTCATAATGCGCTCGAAAAGATTCTTGGCAATCTTGTAATTTCTTATATATACAGTATTATCTATGCTTGTAATACTGAACAGCACTGAATATGAGTTTTCGTCACAGTTTTCGTATACATTAAAAGATCACGAAAGAATGCTCTTGCTTTAGCTTTATGTTCGTTTGGTCTGAATCACAGAAATGCACCGTGAGAATGGTTGATATAGTGCATAATTAAAATCTATTCTATAGAATATAGAAATCACATAGAAATGAACAACAATTCAAACATTCAAAACATTCATTTATTCAATTAGACTACTATTTAGTAGCACTTTCGAATCGTCATTACATAAGTATTTTTAACATTTACCACCTTTTTACCACCGATTCGGTAAGCAGTATCTATGGAGAAGAATCGGCAAGAAACTCCATAGTTGCTCTTTTAAAATCATGTCAATATTACATAATATGTAACTTATATCTAACTACATAAGTAGTTATGTATGTATATATCATAATATGCCAATGAAAGACAAGTTTTTTTTTTAATGTGCATTCTGATTCATTATCCGATCGTGAATGGTCGGATTTATTTTAAATTATCGATTTTTAATAATGCCGGTTGTCTATGACATATGTTACGTCACATCTCTAAAAATAACAATTTCCTCTTCCTATTCTGTCACTGACCGGCTGTCGACGACGTTGTCTAACTCCACATTGCCGTCGGTATTTTTGATAACCTTTAAATTTTTACTTCTTTTAAAATGGCAGAACCACGTGAAAGAACCTTCATCATGGTAAAACCCGACGGCGTACAGCGCGGTCTCGTCGGCACCATCATTGAACGTTTCGAAAAGAAAGGCTTCAAACTGGTAGCCCTGAAGTTCGTGTGGCCCTCAGAGGAACTTTTGCAGAAGCACTACAGCGACCTTTCTGAGAGACCTTTCTTCCCCGGTCTAGTGAAGTACATGAGCTCTGGACCAGTCGTGCCCATGGTATGGGAAGGCCTTAACGTAGTTAAAACTGGACGTCAAATGCTCGGTGCTACAAACCCAGCTGATTCTTTACCCGGTACTATTCGTGGTGATCTCTGCATTCAAGTTGGCCGCAACATTATCCACGGATCCGACGCCGTAGAGTCTGCTAAAAAGGAAATCGCTCTCTGGTTCACTGAAAAGGAACTGGTTGGCTGGACCCCAGCTGCTGAAAACTGGGTTTACGAATAAATTATTTAACTGTGTTATTCCAATTATCATGTAAGCTTCACTCAATAAAATATGTTATAAATTATACATATTTCGTTTTTTTTCTCCTACCTATAGTAAATTTTAATTTCCCAAGCTATTTCATTGTCACACCTAGGAAATGTATGAATAAGATAATGTGGTGATAATGTGCATTAGTTTCAAAATTAAATGTTAGTATTTTTTTCCATAGATAAGTAGAGAATATTTTTTAACTTATATGATAACTTACAGATTTATTTCTAAGTATACTGGCTTAAAGTTTGATCTCTTGAATGTTATCTTGTTAACTGTAGTACCTAAGATGTGTTTTCAAAAAACAAGAATAAGACAAAAAGCAATGTTTTGTCATCTGCCTTAAAAATCGCACTTTTTTAATTATATTTTTCAGATTTAAGCATCTTCAGCTAAATCAAATTTTATGTATAGATTGTCCCACCAAACTTACGAGTCATTCCAAGCACACATCTATATGGAGCATATATTAATAAAACAAATATTAATTTTCACATTTTACTTCTTTATTTTATTTAAAAATGCTAACTTACAAAATGCATCATTTTGATGCAGGATAGTTTCTCTGGATGAGCTGTTTTAAACATATATAAACCTAAAAGTATAATGCCTACATGATTCAGTACTAATCTATTGCATAAAATATTAGTGTAAATAGCAACTCATCCATTAAAACATGTTACAAGCTAATACTAAATCACATTTTTACATCTAGTCTTGTTGGAAATATATTTACAAGGTTCATTGTATATTTAAGTTAGTTTAGTACAAGTAAACTGTGCTGTTATAAAAGTATTTGCTAATTCCACAGCCAATTATTCATGTTAACATATAGTATTTCTACCCAATAGCATTACAAGTTATAGGCGGATAGACCAATACAAAATCTGTAAGTACTTGATCAATGATTTGAAAATATTGCTTCTAATAATAGTCCACTCTTCTATACGCTCAATCGCGGACGACCCGCCTTCATAACATTGGAATACTATACAAATCCAAATTCTACCATGAAAATTAACTATCAACTAAACATTCTCTATGTACTTTCCTATGCGAATTGGCAGTGTTTGTCTAAGCACATTTTATATTAACATCAATATTGAGTATCTTACAAGTATACTACAATAATGTCATTTAATATTTACAATAAATTATTTGTCTGTTGAGTATGTGCTTAACAATATTTCAAGGAAATATTATGTGAGGACAGGAGAGGCAACTAAGGAATACTCCGCGACTCATAGCGCCTGCTCTGGACAATGTTCCACTTCTACCGCTGGTTGCGTGTTGGTTTGTTGCTGGCTCGTACCACTGGTCTGTTGCGAGTTCTGTTGCTGTTGTTGCTCATGTTGATTCTGTTGTATTTTTGCTGGCAATGGTGCAGTTTGACCTTTGGTAATGGAAATCGTTAATTAGTAACTTGAGTTATTGTTTATTTATTATTAAACTAGCTTCCGCCCGCGACTCCGTCCGCGCGGATGTCGGTCTTCGCGTGGATGGTTTATTTCTCCATTTTGAGTAACTCTCACAATGACATCTTATAAATATCTATTGGACCCAAATACGGCTAGGCCTATAATAATACGCAACGTGTGTTCGCGGTTCTACAGAACAACGTCTATGGATAAAACTGAAAAATTAAGATTAATTTTTTTTCTACGTATTTTTCCAGGATAAAAAGTATCCTATTTTACGCCCAGGATAATAAGGTATAATTATACCAAGTTTCATCGAAATCGAACCGTTAGTTTTCACGTGATGTCTTCACATACAGACAGACAGACAGACAGACAGACAGACAGACAAAAATTTTTTTAATCACATATTTGGGTTTGGTATCGATCCAGTAACACCCCCTGCTATTTATTTTTTCAATATTTTCAATGTACAGAATTGACCCTTCTACAGATTTATTATATGTATAGATATAATTGACTATAATTAAATATAATTGACTATAATAAGATATAAAACTGACATATGACCTCCCTTAAGCATGTATATTACATAAGTAATTATGAATGGCAATAAATAAATATGTACATTCAGACAAATTAAAATATTAGATAAATTGATTTAATATGTAACGTAAAAGTTACATCTTATATTATACTACTGAACAAAATAAACTGCATCAAATCATTTGGAAAAATAACAATGATATTTTTGGTTATTTGTTACAAGTATTTATAAGTTGTTAGTATATATGTTACCATATTTGTCATGAATTCCTCTGTGTCGTTTGAGCGCGAATCTGTCCGCGAACGCCGCGGTGCAGATATCGCATTTGAACGGTTTCTCCCCTGAATGCACTTTAGCGTGGTTCTTGAGGTGAGCCGCTTGACTGAAGGCCGATCCACATGTTTCACACCTGTGCAACAAAAGGATTATTAATCCCTCAGCCCCCGGAATCACAGACACAATAGAAAATCTATTGTGTCGCGGTCTCATTGTGCCGCTCGGTGGTCAAGGGGTTTTGAAGTTATTACAAGTACAGTATTGAAGTTAATTATTATTACAAGTACAGTTATTACAAGTACAGTATTGAATTAGTTATCAATTAGTTATTACAGTTAGTTAATTAGTTATCAATTAGTTATTACAAGTACAGTATTGAAGTTAATACATTCGAATAATGAGTTTACATATTATTTTTAATTAAATCTTACAATACAATTTTCAATACATACTCATTCCTATTTATAAAACAATTTTTTTTATGTTAAGGAGAAAAATATTCAAACACCATTCAAAGATAATCACTTAGTTAATTATGGATTAGTTAATAATTTACATGAAATCAATACATGTATAATATTTTATAAATAGTACTTTCAAAAAATGTGTTGAATACCACAATATTTAATAGTATAATTAAATTGTTTTATCTTATATGAGTCTACATAACAACAAAAATTATGAAGAAACGTACTTGTAAGGTTTCTCGCCGGTGTGAATACGCCGGTGGTTCCATAAAGTCGCATGTCTCGCGAAGCCTTTGTCACAAACCTAAACACAAAGCAGATTACACAAAATAAATATTTCTATTTATAGATAAATCCAATAAACTTTGACCGTAAAGAGAACAATTCATAATCCAAACAATGTAAACATGTTCTGCAAAAAAACACCAGTTAAAAACAGATATTTTGTTAAATATTTTTTTAATGAGTGGGTAGTTTAATTTTAATTATTTACCTCACAAACATAAGGCTTTTCTCCAGAGTGTGTCCTTTCGTGATTTTTCAAATGAGGTGACTGAGAGAACTGCATACCACAAGTATTACATCTAAAAACAAATACACATTAAAAACCAAAAAGGGTATTTGGGATTATGAAGACATTTGGAATAAATTACAGATAAAGATGTACTTAAGGAAAAAAAAGCATTTTTTTAATAACCAATGGACAACTAAGAATAATGTTTTCAGTTAGTATAATAAAGATTTACCTGTATGGTTTTTCTCCAGTGTGTATTCTAGAATGATTTTTAAGATAAACAGCCTTTGCGAATGCAATTCCACATATACCACATTTAAAGTTTTTCTCGCCAGAATGTAACTTCTTATGTGACCATAGCGAGGAATATCTTGAAAAGGAACCTCCACAAATATTACAATGATATGATTTGTCTGAGTTTTGTTGGTTACTTTTATTTTTATTGCCACCCACAAATATAATACCGGACCCATTGCAGTTTTGGCATTTTGTCACTGATGCTAAATTTCTTTTTTTCACAGGATGATGGCCGGGCACTGAAAATGAAAAATAGAAGAATTGTTAATACATAACTTGAATTGAATATAACAAAGGATAATTTAAAAATAATTAGGAAATAAAAAAGTAAAAAGATACTACTAAAAAGAACTCACATGGTTTCTGTTGCTGATTGTTCTGTGTTGTCGACAATGGATCAACACTTGCTTGGACCCCGCTCACTCCACTAACTTCAAACTTGGTATTGTCTTCTGCGGCCACAAATATTTGTGTTGTATTCACTAATGAAGCACAAATTTAGTGTTAGATGGTTAATCACAAATCACAAATGTTAAATTCATGTGTAGTGGCTGAATGTGATGTTAGTTTGTTATTTTCAAACATGTTAAAGTAATAAGTAATGTCAATGAAAGTGGAAAACATACATGAATTTATGATAACTATATTTTTTATCGGGTTTCTGGTTACTTGAATATGTACTTTAGAATTATTTAAGCTATTTCAGTTCAGTTACATAGAGAAAAACACATTGAGTAATGTTAAGAGTGACTGAAGTTTATGTTAGTTAATCGCATCATTGCAACTATTTAAAAAATAGAATTCTTTTTTTTTTTGGTAATAATAGTTGGAATTCATATATAATAGATAGTTATGCAAGAAAACATTTAGTACTTACTTTGATTATTTCTATGTTCCACTGGACCCTGTGCTATACAGTTTTCGCATCTTATAAGTTTAGGTCCCTTTCTTTTTGGGTTATTTGGAATGACATTCCCACATGTTATGCATTTCTGAACCTTATCTAGTAAAATAGGTTTTGCTGAAAATGAGGAAAATATCAATTATATTGTAATTTTTAACTTATGAAAAGCCTTTTGAATGAAATAAAAATTTGATTATATGTTTGTTTCAGTTTGAATATTAATGAAATATTATTATAATTGTTATTACTCACTATCCTGTAGTTGCACATGATGCTGTTGTTGTTCACTGGGGTCTGATGAGAGTATTTGTATGTGCGGAGGCATTGCCACCTCATTGGATGTACTAACTCCGGTTGCTACTACAGTGATGTTGTTATCTACAATTTAAACAGAACTTAATATATATTATATTTATAATACATGTAATCATAGACAACCAGGTACCAGACCATAATGGTATCAGACCAGAATATTTCAAAAAATTTTCTCTAAAGCTTAAGCATTGATAGATACATAAAAGTTTTCCTTTATTAATCTACAAAACATATCATAAACATTATATTGAAAAACATAAATAAAATAAGTGTAAGTAGTTTAAATGCATTTATGATAGTTTATTTACCTGTATCTTGGGCGTGTATCCTTTTATGGGCATTTAACAGTGTTAAATGTCCAAACATCAGTCCACATACATCACATTTAAAACTAATATTGGATATGGTATTTTGTATTCCATTAGGGGCTATTTGCATTTGGTTGACCAAAGCATAGTTGTATGAGAAAGGCTGCGCTATGTAGCATGTTTTCTCATCATTGGTAGTTAACTGGGCAATATTAACACCCCCTGTAACACCGCCTGCTCCTGTTGCCGTCCCAGCATTTATTTTCCCAATCATGTTAACATTTGTAGTGTAACAAAATGTAGGAAACTCCTAAAATAGAAAAGTTATATTATTGTTGACTGTTAAGTGAGTCTAGCATTTATTGACTTAAGCAAGTTGCAGTTGCAATGGTTGATAGCAGTGCTATTATGTGAAAATATAAATTAATTACTTCTAGTATACAAATTATAAACTGATGATAAAACTTTTTTTACAAGTTCTCTGATCTAGACAATATTACAGTATACCGTTTGTTACATTATTTTAAATCATTTCACAGTTCAATATTCAAAATAATTAACCTGCTGAGTTTGTTGTGTCTGTTGAGCAGTTTTTTGCTGAACATTATCCATATTTTTCCCTTGCGACTTTTGAGTGTGTTCCTGATATTGTAAAGTAGGCACGCTCCCGGCTTGGACAGTATTAGTTGTAAACATTGTCTTCTTATTCCATTCCAACTCCTAAGGAAAAATATGGTTAACTGGATGTTGTATTCTGAAATAGCATACAATCATTTTTATATTTAAAAGCGCGGCTAAATCTTTACGCGAAAGAGAAACTTCAAAACATATCGTGCGAAGGTAACGGGAAATACCTCTTATCGTTCTACTCTACTCGTAAAAAGATTCGTTCGATGAAAGCAGTGTCTCCGTAAATAGTGCCGATATAATGAAAGAAAAGGATGACGGAATATCTATAGACGCGCTTCAAGTAAACCGTGGACGCCATTGTATAGTTATCATCAGTTGTTTAAACCGACAAGATCTATTGTATTATGAAACTACGAGAAAATACTACTTTTAACAATATAGTGACCTAAAATACTCTTACCTTATTAGAGATTTAAATAAATTTTCATAAAATCAAGAATTCAATGTATTATTTCTATCTCTCTTTGCAATCTCCCAATTCTCCATCTCACTGCGTAAATGAAATGGCGATACAAGTAAAATGGCGCCTCTATACAGATTATATGACATTTAACAGATTAAATAAATTTTTTGGATTTTCGAATTTTGAAACTCAACTAAAATTTAACCTACAACATTAATAAAAAATACTAAGAAAAAATACATTAAATTTAAGAACTAATAATTATACTGAATAAGTTTTATTAAATTGTCACAGTTTTAATTAAAGCTAAGTCGAAAATATTGCAGGTTGCCTATGGCTATGGGCGTATTCAGAAAGAAAGCTTGAAACTTATAAGCGCTTATCGGCGCTTGTCAACGCTGGTTCGTTCTACACAAAGGGCGTATTCAGAAAGAAAGCTTGAAACTTATAAGCGCTTATCGGCGCTTATCGGCGCTTGTCAGCGCTGGTTCGTTCTACACAAAGGAAGCAGGTTGAAGCAGATCAGTCACGTTTCTATTACAATGGCTTTTATCCCTTTTGTCCCACACAGGTGGCTTACTGAAGACTAAGGATATCAACACGTCACTATCCATTTTAATATTTATCAAAATAAATATGCCTATCGTAATTGCACGTGTTTTTGCAGTTGTTTATTAATTTTAAATGCGCTTGTTGAAGCTTGTCGGAACTTGTCGGCGCCGATCAGCGCTTATCGGCGCCTATCAGCGCTTATCGGCGCGTGTTCATATATTTTCCTGCGCGGGTTAC
>CAJQZM010030220.1:2557-33459 GCA_907164665.1 Colias nastes | reverse complement strand
TAATTTTTCCTTTATCTATGCTATAAGACGTTGCTTCGTACCAAATTTCAAGATTCTGAGTTCACGGGAAGCACCCTGTAGGTTTTGATTCCCTTGCAAGTGTCGAAAATTTGCGGCATAAACGGCTGTATCTTTTGATTGCGTTGGCTTAGAAGTTTGATTTTTTCACAGCTTCAAGGGACAGTAGACCTGAGTAATTGATATAAATTTCAGCTTCATACCTCCACGCGTTCCTGAGAAAAAGGGTCTTGACAGACGGACGGACGGACAACAAAGTGATCCTATAAGGGTTCCGTTTTTTCCTTTTGAGGTACGGAACCCTAAAAATGGTTAAGTCTGTAAAGTCGGTTTACTGACGATAGTTGAACGTGACAACTACCGATTGTGCTTCTTTGTCGCTCGTTCCGCGCTTTCGCTTGCACTTCAAGCCACATGGAACGCCTCAGAGCGAGGTAACGCCGCATGAGTCATGTTTTTTCGTGCGTGCAGCCGGCTGTATCGAATTATAAGACGTTGTCACGTCAAAAACTGTCTCATAATAAACGAAAAAAAACATAGTTCTACTGGTAGAGCCAAGGACCATTTTAATAATATCTTAGACTGATTATAAAAAAGACACATCAATTTCAACTAAATATCAGTTTTTAATTAATTTAATCAAAAGTACTTTCTAACCATACAGACAAAGAATAGTACAATTTATACTTAAAAAACATGATATTAATAAAAACCCGATTCAAAAATTATACTTCAATATAAGGTACCTATTGAAGTAATCATCATTATACACACGAAATAAACAGAAAACTAACCAACAAACTCCAAAATAGAATTGGTAAATAGTAAATTGTACACTGCAACAATAATAATGGAGGTATTTGGTCTTCAGTGGTGAGCTTAATTACAATTATAAATCCTTGTTATCTATATTAGTGGAATCTTAACTCGGGTTCCGTATAATATTCTAGGGAATTGAGATATTCGAAATCTTTGTGTATATTTATGTTGTTGGATGATCGGTTAAGACTTTAAACGGGTGTTAAATGCGATTTATTGCTTATATTTCTGAGCGTGGCCACGGGGAAGTTAAGCGTCGGGTAAATAATATAATGAATAAATCGCGTTTAAAATCGGTTAAAAATTCCTTAATATCTAAATGTATAATATTCGCGTAAAATTAAATACATGAAGAACAGATCATAATATTACTTAACTAATAGCAAAAAACAAAGACACTATGTTTCACTGTATATAAATATTTTACTAGCGTACGTGATATTACCGTCTACTTCTGAGCATCTCATGTTAAGAATGCTCAAAGGTCAACAGAAAAAGAATTGAGGTAGGTCGTGTAGAGCATTGTTTTTTGTTAGTATTTACTTTAGTAGATATTAGTTTAGAATTTTAGATTTATATTAATCCAGTTGAGAATTTTTGTAATTTACAACAATCTACAAATTTGTGTTTGACAATTGGCTGTAATAGAAAATAGGAAGTTTGATTTTGAATTATTTATTGATAATCCTCATCGAGAAACGAGATTTTTTAATATAAAGGTTATCTCTCTCTCTCTCTCTCTCTCTTGTCGGTCCCTCATGTCTGAGGATCGTGGTCAGCATCAGGGTTGCATCTGGAGCGGATGATTTGCCTCCACCGGTCTCTGTCCATGGCGTCTCTTACGACCTTACGATAAAGGTTATAGTGAAAAATTAATAGTGGCAAGCTGCGGTTAACAATAGAGCTAATAAATTAGTTTTAATTTCTGCCCCACAGTGTTGAATTGGTTTATTTCTCCAAGGAAATAACAGCCTAGTTAGCACAGTCAGCAACTTAATAATTACGTAGTTAATTACAAGTATCCATATTAAAATACAATTCGGATTGGGATGTTTTAATATTCATTATGGCTGTCACACACGCTACGGTACATCAGACAGGTCCACCTGTACAGGTATACCTGCCCAAAGTAGACCGTAAAATGTGTGGGAATAGATCTGTGCAGTTTTTTGAGCCTACCTCGGTTGACTTAATTTTTTTAGTGGTGAAATCTTGAATAATAACCCACGCTGTTCCGTCTAGCCGCTTCAATGACCGTGATGGGTATACCTGTACGGTATACCTGCGCAGGTATTCCTGTGCGGTAGACTGTAGCTCGTATGGTTTACATTATGTGGGTCCAAGGCACCCGCCATCCATTGCGAGCAGCCTCGCCAAGCAATTACAATTAATTAAAGCAGCTCGGTCTGTATAGACTTGTTCTGTCATTTTCCTCGGTCAAGCTTCGCCTTTTTAAACATTTTCCAGTATTGCATGCATATTGTGAAATTTTGGCACAGTTGCATGCAGAAAGGCTGCAAGTAAGTTAATATTGGTGATTTTGCATCGTAAAAAAGCAGTGAAGTATCGAAAATGCTGAGCAAATAAAGCCTGATAGCCTTTATATTCAAAAAGTTGAAATCAATTGTTTCGAAGTTTGTTGTTCCGAATTTTTTAATTGCTTCCGAGTTTCCGTATTGAGTGCGCTAAAGTTTATTTGTCCCGTTTCATTTATTATTTCAATGGACGGATCTATGAATGCAATCGCTAGTTGGTTGGAAAATTATTAGTTCTTTAGAGGATTTTATGAGTGAGATATGATTATTATTTATTTCTACTACAACTGAACTTTATTCCACAAACTAGTAATTAAGATAATTCGAGAATGGTGTTTTCGTGTTTTATTTTACAGCAAGCTAGACGAGCGAGTATGTTTATTAAATAATCATTAATTCTGTATTTATTATTATCTATATTATCGTTATTTATTTCACCAATTTATCAAATTTTAATAATTTTCTCTCAAACTTTATCTGCTGACGGTACCCGTTTGTTTGCCAGCAAATAACCTAGATGAGGCCGCTTGATGTATGATGTGTCAGACGATTCATCTTAGCACAAAGACCTTATATAGGTCGTAGGTAAATATTATTAGATTGGACAGCTATGTGAAAAGATAATTTAAAATATCGATTAATATTGTAGGGCAACATTAAAATTATGAGTTATTACAATCTAGTAAAAAGCCTTGATTCTTTATTTGTTCATTACGATATTCAAAACCTAGTGGATTAGTTAGAACATAGTTTTTTATATTTTGGGGCAACACAAAGCAGATATATATACACGGTGGCAAGTCTCTGTTTATCATATTATAGGTAATCAAAATTATATCTATCGTTGTTTAAGTAAAATAATGCAGATTTGTCGAATGTATGTTTCATCGCGATGAGAGCAAAATTCTGATCACGAGGCGATCCTAGTTTACAGTGAAAATAATAATTACTTAAAATTCTATACAGCCTGTATAAATTTGTAGAATATTTCAAGCCATCTTCAAATTGGACACATGTTTTACAATTCGAAGAAACATAAACCTAATTATATTTCTTACCACTAATTAAAATCAAAGGCAGTTTCCGTTCGTTAATTAGGTACCTTTTTATGAAAGCTCAAAGCAATTTCGAAGTCAGTGTACAAAAGCTTTTGCGAATATAACGTCGATACTCGATAACAAACGGTTTTGTAAGGATAATCGAACCGTGGTAAGGCAGGTTTATCTTTGCGATATTGTTTGTCGTATAGATACTGTTAGATTGTCGATATATATATTTTATAGGGGATAGATAATGTCGGATTGTCAGTATATATCTATATTTCATAGAGGAACAATTTCCTACAGTAAGATTGTATTCAAAGCTAGTAGGTGGAAAATTCTTGCATTAGTGGAACTAACTACATTTTAGTTGTAGAGACAATTGCATATTTAGAATTTGTGCTGATTAAATTCTTTATATACTGTTTTGTGAACTAGTGTCTATTACCTCTATTATATATTTGTTTTTTAATACTTAAATTCCAGTTTAAAATTTCAAGCGTACTTGTAGAATAGCCATTTATATTGATGATATTCATGAAAAGGTCAAAGGTAAAAAAGATCTCAACTCAAGTTATCATTAAGATTTTATCAAAAGTATCTTCGTAATATTTTGCAAGTTTAAATAAATATAACAGTTTACCATTTATTGGTAAAGTGTTTAAACTATAACGTTATGTTATGAAGTCATAGATATAGACAATTTACATTCATATAAACTTTCGCCATTATACTCGAATATGCGGGCATTGCGGCCTCATTTATCATTGCATTTATCTAAAAGATAATAGAGATTGGAACACTATTTAAAGTTAAACAAATGTAATAATATAAGTATTAGGTATTCAGATTCATATTGATTTTATTATAAAGACTACGATCAATAATTTAACTTTAAAGTTCCATAAATCTAACGACGAAAATATCAAATTTCCTCAGCTAAAAATGTCTACGAGAGGCCCATAAAAATATATCCATTTAGTCAAAATTCGTTCTAAATTTTAATCGTAGTCTTCTTGAAAGAGGCAGCAAAGTGTCGTCATTAAGATAAGAGCAGGTTGAGACGTTCATTTACAACGCCTTGAAGAATAAAACGATCCGAGACCTTTGGGGATTCGAATATCTTACACTAGCTGCTCCGCGCGGTTTCACCCCCGTGGCTCCACTCCTGTTGGTCTTAGCGTGATCATATATAGCCTATAGCCTTCCTCGATAAATGGGCTATCTAACACCGAAAGAATTTTTCAAATCGGACCAGTAGTTCCCGAGATTAGCGCGTTCAAACAAACAAACAAACTCTTCAGCTTTATAATATTAGTATAGATTAGTATAGATTGAATTTCCGTGAACGTCTCGAATCAGTTATTTTTAGTACACGGAATATGAGATGCATTTGAAATAGTGTTGAAATAAAATCAGTTATTTCAACACTTTAATAGTTATGGCTTATCACATTCAAAGAATTTTATACCTATACATATTGTATCCTATGATTTAAGGGATGAGATTTTAGTGTATTTGTTTTTATTCTCTTTCTTTCATAAAAATTAATAATAGCAAATAATTTTGTGTTCCGGTACAAGAGATCTATTCTATATAGAGTATTAGTATGATAGTATCCAGTATGATGAAATTCAAGATAATGTTATAACAATAACATTTCAAGCGGCTGTATCATTACGAAATTGTATGTTTCTGCTACGACGAAACTTGAACAAAGGAAGGTACATAACAAACTCTCTGATCAACATAAAAATAGATCTTCACTATCAAGAAACTAATTTTTTTCAATAATAATTTTCATTAGAAAACTACCTACTTCTCTAAACTGCACACTTTTTGCTCTATTTTGTTTTTTTTTACGGAGCGAAAGGCTTGACCATTACCTCGTCTGCTAACTAACCTTAGGTTTATTATGTGGTCTATGACGGAGCGCGCTACACATGAAAGTATCTTCACTTATCTCCTTAATACCCTCTTCAACTACTATTAATTTACCTTACTTTACTAATTTATATTTACTATATTAATTTATCTTACCTTCATACAACCAATCAGGCACTCCATTATATATCGTCCCGGGTACACCCGTCTCCGTAACTCTATACCCCGTGGAAGACCGCGGCGCTGGTCGGTAGTAGATATCACAGTCCTTGACGGTGACGAGCCCGTGGCCCTTGGGCGTCCACATGGCGAGGAGCAGCAGGGGACCCTCGGAGATCACGCCGCCACCAACTTCGTCTGGTAGAGGGGTGAGGGGGTAGGATTCGCTGGGAACAAAGATATATGTTACTAGGAGATATGGACTAATCTGTTTTACATACTATGAATAAACATAGATACATGTTACTAGAATAGACCATACGAGAATTCATAGATATAAAATAACATTTTGTTGATGTTCTAGGTCTAGACAAAACAGTTAAAAGGTCAGGATCAGGATCAGGATTGATTTGTTAATTAATTATATCGATTACGATATGTTTTAACAAGTTTTATATGCCATTGGAAACATGTATCTAGTTATATAAATAAAAGATACGTTACGTCTTTTTGGTAAAAAGTATCTTACTAGATATTGTATTTCAATAACTTTTTAACAAATCAACAAGTTTTACAATTTAGAAATCTAGTCATTGTTTAGTTTTCAACTATCGTTCGACTAACAAGTACTAATAGCCTAACAAGCTAAAAACAATTTTAAAAGAAAATATAAATTCCATAGATTATATAATTCAATATACAGTCATTAAGAATAAGAAAACGGAACTCTCGTTTTATCAAAGGAATACCGCAAAGGAAAATACGGGAGTTTCCAGTTAAAATATAAATACAATTCTAGCTTGGGATATATTTGCAATATCTTGGTATTGTGACTTCATACGGTTTGTGTGAAGAGCCTTTATACGGTATACTGAAAGTTTAGTTTATACTGTATTTGTCTGAAGTTATGTGAATATTTTAGAACAAAATGTAGGTATATTCTTCTATACGTACTATACGTTCCTAAAATAGCAGGCTATAATAAAAGTCTATTTAAACACGATTTTATGCGGTGCCTGCAATAATTTTCCGAAGACAATTAAAAAAAAAATTGGAATATTCCGAAGTTGTGGATTTTTAAATATAACACACATTTCATGAATTTTCTTCGTTTCACTTTCACTGAAGAATAAAAAAGATTCATATCAAACATCAGCATCAATATTGCTTTATACAAGGTTATTTTCAGAAAATGTTCCGTAATTTTACAGAAAATACAAACACATTTTTCACCTTAAATTAAAAGAAAAGCAGTGCAATATGAAGACACCTACAGCAATATTGCAACGGTAAATTGTGGTCCATTTCGCATTATGCTCTCCTTGTAGCATAATGTTCTCACTATACCTTTATTTGATAGCAGAATATTTAGCAGAGAACATTGAGATACATTTATTTTCTAGTGTGAGTGGGTTTTCTAATGAACAACATATCATATAGAACATAATATTACACAACAAAATGTTGCCGCGCCTTTGTGTTTGTCTGTTCGTGGTAAATTCAAAACGACTGCATCGATTTTTACGATTCTTGAGGAAGGTTTTAGTACCTACATAATTTGTTAAATTTACGCAACGCGGGTTAAGCCGTGGCCACAGCCGTGGCCGTGGGCGGAAAGCTAGTGTAAGTATAATATTTTGACGTATGATAACCATCTAGCTGGAGGTAAGCCTGTCATTACTGATCTTCCAAATCGGGATTTAGTAGGAAAATTATATGAGTTACGAGCTTCACGTTAATCGTAGCTTTTCCTCAACATGATATCTCTACAAAAAAGCTTCTAAAACATTATCTCTTTGGCTTTTAAGACTTCGAGGCTATAGGTTTAACGATGGTGAAGATTCTTGTTTTTTTTTTATAAATACTTAACGAACATATATTTCTTGCGTTAAAAACGTTGCGATGTTAAGCAAAGTAACACGACGCCTAAGAAGTGATGACAATAATTATTCATGTACTTATAGTAATTTGTACTAATTAATACAAATTTGTACTAATTAACGTTAATTTAATGGCAAGGGAATTGCATTTACTGTTCAGTGTTCTGGGGAGATTACCATGATGACTAAAAGCAGTATTTATTCTAGTGTAGGAAAGTGATGGCGCTAGACGACCTATATAAATAGTTGTGTCATTTTTCCACACTGGAATTGAAACTGCTTTAATCCGTCATGGTCCCCCTGACTATGAAATCATAACAGTAACAGACTAACCTAAAAAACTATGTCCTTTTACAAAGAAGTTTAAATTCATTCATCATTCAAGATCCAAAGATAGTTTAATATTAAATTAAGTAGTATTAGTGCAATAAATCTCTCCTATTCCCTGAACAGGGGATTGCGTTAAAACTGCGCACTGAAGTTAAATTCCTAGATTCTAGAATATCTTTTAAGCGTATTATCTGTTTGAAACGACGCTTGCATTTTGAACTAAGTTTGGAACCCGCGTTTTGCGATAGTAATTTAAAAATTCCATTAGGTTTAAATGTATATTTTATGTTATTAAAGTTGTACCTACGGTTAAATAATTCGTCCTTTCGTTTCTTTCGGTTAATAATGTGTAGGTAAAAAACTGAATCCATATTTTATGATATTAAAGTTTTTGCCTTTTTCTTTCAGGCAAAATCCTGAAGTTGAAGTTGACACGAAAAAAACCGGCCAAGTGCGAGTCGGGCTCGCGCACAAAGGGTTCCGTAGCAGCAAATATAATAAATTACAGTTAAATCAACCTATCTCAAAAACTATAAGAGATACTTTGATCAAACCAAAAATCGTTGAAAGAGTTAATTAGCATGCATCACCTCTATTTTTTTTAGAATTTTATACCCCGTAGTTATAAAAATAGAGGGGGGGGGACATACTTTTTACGACTTTGAGAGCTGATATCTCAAAAACCGTTCACTTTAAGAAAAATGTTTTTTAGAAAACTTTATATCATTTTAAAAGACCTTTCCATTGATACCCCACACGGGTATGTACATCGAAAAAAAAAATTTCATCCCTCAGTTACATGTATGGGGGGCCCCACCCCCAATTCTTTTTTTTACTATTTAGTGTCATATTTTTGTAGCGGTTCATACAACACGTATTCCCATCAAATTTCATCACTGTAGTACTTATAGTTTCCGAGTAAATCGGCTGTGACAGACGGACAGACGGACAGACGGACAGACGGACATGACGAAACTATAAGGGTTCCGTTTTTGCCATTTTGGCTACGGAACCCTAAAAAAAGAAATGCAAAAGAGACATACCTACTTATGTCTTTACAAAACTTTCAAAAAACTATAATGAGCTGTAATTTATATAAACACATAGCATGATGTGGGAAATTTTATAGTTGTCTTTATACAACTACGACTTCATAAAACCTTTATTTCTTGTGTTATATTGACGTATGTTTAGAAGTTACCATGTATAACACGTTGATCATTCAATTATCATATTCCTAAAAGTTTTTAGTTTTATTCCAAGTGAATTTTCACTTTCTATAAGTCCTTCTAAACAATCCTAAACTATACTACCACAGTGTAACATATACATTGCCCCATGCAGGTGGTTTGCAAATAACTCGCAACGATAAATCGGTACTGCCTCCGCAATGTATGAGCGCATCGGTTCGTTATTAGCTTCTACTAGTACCACTAAATCTTTATTTATTGACCTTGAAACGTTCAGTTGCAGGTTTTATTTAAATTCCACGTCTATTACATTTCTGGTTGAAATAAAAAGAGTTTCACGGACATTTTGTGAGCTTTCTGTACGGGGTTTTAAACCTTTTTTTTTTTTATTGGTTTAATTTAGCCTTCGTATATTTTACGAGTATTAAGGTCATCAATAACTATAATCAGGAATGGTTAATTAGATTTATACACATTATTTTGATAAGTAATCAAAAAATTATGTAAAGTCATCTTTGCAAACACTCTTTTCTTTGTAAATCGTAGCTCAAAGACTTTCCGATGGTAGTTTTTCTGACATAGATTTAGGTATAATGCTATTAAATACTAACTAACAACGACTACAAAAGTTATAGTCTCTTGGATAAATGAATATTTTATTATATAAATAAAAATAAATGACACCAATGCATATGGTAGGTTTATCGTTATTAATTCGTTATTAATAAATAAATAAATTATGTTGGTTTAGTTTAGAATAACAATGACTATTCGTATCGTCTCCATTATTAATACCATCTTGCACTAAAAAAAATCTCCTACATTTCTTATCCCATTGACTTAACATAATGCATAAATCACGTTCAAATACTTTTCTAACGATTCAACATGTTAAAAAAAATATTAACAAAAATTAAGTCAAAAGCATTTGTCGAATAAATATATCGTGCCTATACTATAAATCATTTTACACTGCTTTGCCCGCATTTGGGCAGTTATCCGAACCAGTGGGTTGAAATAATTTGTATTGTCAGCCATTGTTATTGTATATAATCGAATATAATCCTCGTTTTATTAAAATCAATTTTATATCGAGAAACGTTTGTTCAATTATCCCGCGAATCACGTGAAATGTGAATGTTATTGTTTGAAAAGCAATGATATTATAATTTATATATAAAAAGGTTACTACCGCTCCATGTGTGGCTAATTAGCTACATTTTACTTCATTTGTCTTTTTGACGTGACAACGTCTTATAATTCGATAGAGCTAGGCTGCACGCACGAAAAAACATGACTCATGCGGCGTTACCTCGCTCTGAGGCGTTCCATGTAAGGCTTGCAGTGCAAGCGAGAGCGCGGAACGAGCGACAAAGAAGCACAATCGGCCTTAAGACGTTGTCACGTTCAACTATCGTCAGTAAACCGACTTTACAGACAACCAATTTTTAAAGTGAAACTTTTATTACATCGTCTCAAACTTTTTGGTCTGTGTAGCGCATGTCGCGTGACGGTCGAACCGTACGATAATTATCGTACAAATACGATAATTTTGTGCCTAAGTTTCACTTTTACCGTGGTTTCATAAAACCACACAACATTTTTTTCTTTTTAATATCTTTCATCTGATAACGCTGTTATTGTAATTACTGTAATATATGTAATTACGACATATATTATGACCCAATGACTACTAAATAAATATTTTTTTTTTCACACTTTATGGCAATGAGCGAACCTTTTTACCAGAGAATTTTTATCAAATTTAAAAACAATCTTCAGTCTATATTATCTATGCTTTAGTATTCTAAAACAGCAATTTCAAATTTCGTTCTAGAATATTGAATGGAAGACAAAAAAATAATAACCGCAAAATTTGAGCGGGAAATAAGATTCAAGATTAGTTCGAGTTGGAGCGGAAGCTGAGGAATAAATTTTGAATTTCGTTCGAGTGCTTCCGTTGGAAACTGCCCGCTGGGGTTGCCATATTGATTCTTGGTGATACAATTTTAGGCAAGTCTAGGGAATTGCGAAACTTGCAACATTGAAGATTTCGTTGTTTTAAAATAATACACGATTTGTTATAGGCCAATAATAAGTGTTGGATTTGTCTGTGAGATTTGTTCAGCACGATTTTTAGATGTTTAACTCCATAGTTACATTCAAACAAATATTTTTAAGAACATGAATAAAGAATTTCCTTTACCTAATTGAATTGAAAGAAAAATAAAGTACAAAAATATGTTGTACAGGATAAAACGAAATAAATGAGTTAGTGTGCAATATTTTTAAGTTGTATTATTAATATAGATAGTTAGTTTGAATAAAAGTATCCGTTTCAGTTTTTCATGCACTTTGCATTTAAAACTCTTCCCATAAATTTTAAAAGTTCAAATAATAAAATACCACATTTTTAATTTAAGTGGGAAGTTCAAATTTTTACAGTTCACTCTTTAGAACAGTTCTCAATTTAAATTTCGAAAGTTCGTAACAGAGATACGTTAAATTTAAATTTATTTGACAGCTCTTGTATTGTAAGCACCAATAATAAGGGAATAAGGTTTAATTTGCAATTAGTTAAACTAAAGCGTAATAATTGGTTGCTCTATATCCAATCAGGGTAATTTATAATTCGTTTATCGCCAATTAAACGCTGTTTCATTAATGTATATTGGAACTAAATATTATGGTTTGATTGAATATCGTAATTTTGTTAAAACTGATATCATAATTATTATCTAATCATAAATTTTACGAAATGTGTTTGTGGCTGGAATGTTATGGAGTAATAAGCTTACATTATGACGTCATTTATAAAACAAAAACGAATGAGTTAAAAATTAATGAAATAGACAAAGAAATAGGGATAAGTACGGATAGAGCACATAATAGAACGAAAACTTAAAATTGACTAATCTTCGTGTAGTAATATTAAACATATTGTTATTGCAATTTAATTTTAATTGCATTAGCGTTTTATTCTGGAAAAAATAAATCTGTAAACCTCGCAACCGCAAATCTTTCAAATAAATAATTTAAATTGACTATCGCCCTAAATAAAATTCATAATATAAAATTACCTAAATACAATAAAAATTTAAATTAATTTTAAAATACTCACGTGGTCAATATATCGTACACCATGTACCTAGCGAGGTAGGAAAAGCGGTGCAGCTTGCGCGGGCTCTGCGCAAGCAGCAGGAAGCGACGGTCAGCTGATAATGAGAACGAAGCTGGTTCTAGAACTCTCTGGAACAAGACATTTTGTATAGAGGATATACGTATGTGTAGGTACTTATATAATCTATACTAATATTATAAAGCTGAAGAGTTTGTTTGTTTGTTTAAACGTGCTAATCTCAGGAACTACTGGTCCTGGTGGCCCATAGCCCATTCATCTAGGAAGGCTATAGGCTAAATATCATCACGCTAAGACCAACAGGAGCGGAGCCACGCGGGTGAAACCGCGGAGCGCAGCTAGTAATGTTAATAACGATGATTGTATGAATGAATGAAAATTATTTATCTTTATGAAAATACAAATATAAAAGCAAAAAAATACATTTTAAATAAGCAAAAGGCGGCCTTATCGCTAGGTAGCGATCTCTACCTGGCAACCCTTAAAGTATAGGAAATAAACAAAACAAAAAGTGTGATTTGGAAAAACGTGCTATTCCCGGATAGGATAGTGCATTTGATTCAACTAGTAGCCTAGTAGGATGTATGGGGAGTTGGAGATTTATATTTAAATGTTGTGTTTTATTAACATTAAAACATAATTTTGTTTTTTATAAATTTTTAAGAGAAGGCAACAGAATTCTGATTTTTTTTGTGAAAGTAGTACCTAGTGTGTAACTTTGGTATTGTAGGTACGATTTTTGTTTATCTGTCTATTCAATTCTTGGAAATATGTAAGACGAGACATCGGCTTACGTTGAAAAGAGGTATAAAATCACAACGATCCGTGAACGTTTGCCAAATAAAATTTCATAGCTAATAAACAAAATTTTCAATTTTATTAACTCATTACAGCATTTTATTGTACCATTTGAGTCATTGCTCGTTGTATATAAACAATAAAAGCATTATAGTGTAAAGGCATTTACACTATGAAAACACGCAAACAGTAGATTCAATAGCGAACCGCAGTAAATTATAAACTTTAACAATGCTGTTAGCGATAGTTGCACGAAGTCACGAAATTATGCTTTTGATTTTTCGACATGAACATTGAACCCCTTTTGGGGGTTACGACCCCTTTTATCGTAGAGCTTATTAAGTATAAATAATTGTACGGTATGTAATGATTTCAATTTGTTATAATATTATATTGTACATAAAGAGAAAGTTAGTGAGAACAGATGTTTCTTCTTCATTCACGCAAAAAAAATATTATGCAGTTTATTATAATTCCTACCAATTGTCATAAGTATAAATGCGAAACTTTCTGAACATGGATGTATGTTAGTGTTTAATGCAAAACTGCTGATCGAATCTGGATGCGATTTGGTACAGAGATAATAATGGTCTACATCACATAAAGAACTTTTAACCGAGATAATGGTCTATAATCTATATAACATAACGATGTACGAACTTGTACCAGAAACTGTGTGTACAACTGCAGACTGAAGCTTGTGTTTTATCTAATTGACATTTTATGATTGCAAAGGCAGGAAACGTTTCAAAATATAATAATATTTTAATAATTCCAATATGTTTATGATTTCCCATCTTGTGTTTAGGAACGGGATGGCCCTGAGCGGTTTCAGAATTGCTTTGATGTCCTTTTCGCAATATGTTAATAAAATATTGGTGTATTTGAATAAAAAAAAAATAGACATGCTCTTTTCTTTTTGAATGAAATCTTCGTGTCGCTATTTTGTTGTATTTGTATATAAAATATGTTCTTGTTGATCTATTCTTGTCTATGTTTAATCTATCTAAGTAAGGTTTTTTCAGAATGTAGAGCCATAGTGCAATATTTGACGCCCATTTGTGAATTGTTATACCTCGTTTAGTTATACACTTTTTTATTTCTTTTTCATTAGAATATAGAATATGTACTCTTAGACTATCCTTCAAAAATTATTCCCTAAACTCTGAAGGGTTGAAAAAGATGATAATAGCCTGTAGTTTTGTTTGATACTGCGTTGGATTCTGCATTGCATAGCTTTAGCAGCAGTTCCCCAGGATAAAGCTCGTTTCTCATACAGCTACATATACCCTAAATGTTAAACCAAAGCGAACTCAGATCCCGTATAAAGATGTAGATTATTGATATAAACGAGTAGCGTGACCGTGTAACACGCAATCCAGTTATTATACGATAAATAAATTAAATTATATGATTGTTTCGGGTTTTAACGTCAATTCTGTGTACATTACTGACAAATGCTCGGTTGTAAGGGAGCTAACAACTTATTTGTGTGTAATATAGCTGGAATGTAATTCTATGGTATGAATTAAGTATGAATACTATGACGTTTACAAATGGTACGAAATAAACGAAAGTATGTATAAATATTTCGGGACAATTATCACACACGGCATGATCTGATCCCATACTAAGCTTTTCGCTTGTGTTATGGAAACCAGATGGCTGATAAACATACATATAATTATTATAATTTTAAATAAATACTTATATAGATAATTAACACCCAGACACAGAGCAAACATCTATGCTCATCACACAAATATTTGCCTCGGGTGGGAATCGAACCCACGACCTCTGGCTTGGAAGGCAGGGTCACTACCAACCAAGCCAACCGGTCAGTCAAAGTATGGGTGTGAAATGTAATGTGTGTAATGAATATTAATGCTTCTTTATAAAAACTACTGAAAGGGTATATGGCTAATTTAATACCATATCATTTCTGTAAAAAAGGAGCTCTAATAGAGTTCAAATCCATCCAGTCTAATTTACTTTTAGTTCACGTATAAAAATAATACACAGACAAATTACAATACAACAAATTGAAAAATAACATCTAATAGATATTCAAGCATTTCATACTTTTTCTCGTTTACAAAAACAGCGGAAAATGGACATT
Organism: Colias nastes; assembly: GCA_907164665.1. Taxonomy (NCBI): domain Eukaryota; kingdom Metazoa; phylum Arthropoda; class Insecta; order Lepidoptera; family Pieridae; genus Colias; species Colias nastes. The sequence goes on along the minus strand of CAJQZM010030220.1, from coordinate 18,548 downwards.
GAAAACTAAATTTTTATAATTATCCAAATGCTCTTCAGGTATGACAAGAACATGTTAGCATTGGCATAGAGCCACGGCATGATTGATAGAGGATAAAACTCAATATTCATACAGGTTGATCGATCAACAGGTATGCAGGTTTATTAGACTTCTATACATCAAGGTGAAATAATTAATAAAGTTTAATTAAGAAACTATAAAAACACGCTTAAACTCATGAAATTATCATTACTGATCCTTAGTAAGAGTTCAAAGTATGTATTTATTACATCTGTTCGTTTAAAGTGGGTCAAAGTCGGGTATAAAAAGAAACATACAAACATGCCGGTGAAGTTTTAAAATCTTTAAAAATAATGTTTAAAATTCATTAAAAAGTTTAAATCCTAAATTTACAAACAGTTAAGATAATATTACGTCTACAACAGCTGTCGCTAGACATCATCATGTTTCGTAAAATGGAACTTCCATATCATCTCATCTCTAGTTAAACTTCGCTAAGAGATTAATCTTTGGGTCTTTACTAATTCGATGTACGTCTAGTTATAATGAATTGCTTTTATCTTGGAATTAAATTTTCTTTAATACAAAGTTTTTCTTACGTTATATTTATAATTATTTGTAAAAGTAATATTTGAGTTTCTTGCCGATTGCTCTATATTTTTCGTAATGTTAGGAGAATAAAAAACAAAGAATCTGAATTAAACATTAGCAAGAGCGTACATAAGTACAGTAAAGTATGTAATTTAACCGCTCAGCCTTTTATGTAAAGATCGCTTCTTCTTATATTCACATCATGCGCCAACTTATAAATTTTACAACATTTATACAAAACTTAAGATATTTTAGAATAATATTGTCTCTTTTACAAGGTTTGTTTAATTACTTTTCAATGCATGTAAGATCCAATTACCTGAAAATGTATTTTAATGTAAATAATACTTAGTCTTTTTATTTTTTTGATGACGTTTACAACTCAACAAGTGACAAAAACACTAATATTATTCACATCTTTATTACAAACTTAATAAAACAGAGAAGATAATTTATAATTTATTAAGGCACAGGTGTCCCTTCAATATCGAAATATAAGAGTTAATTAATACCCCGTCCGCCATTTTGAAAAGGGCAGAGCGACAGATGCTAATGGAATTGAAACCCATTGGAAATATATCCAATAGCTTTTATTATCGAATTCGTAATGTTTTTGCGAAGAAATATGCTTTTTTACTAATGGAATTCTGGATTATCTGATTTGTTATAAGTAATTATTTGAACAGGTATTTGGAAAATCATTTAAATACGTTTTATATTTAACTAAATATACTATCTACCTAACTAGGTAGATAGTAATTTAAGTTACAGGAACCTATATGTTTATAACGTTCAATGAAATATATACTAAAATATCCAGGAGCTAGTGAAAAACAATATATTTCAATTATTTTCATGTTGGCAACTCTATTAAGGCGAAGTTAGTACTTTATATTACAACATTGTTTAATACTGCAGATGTCTTGTCTATGTCTATAGGGAAACAAATTGCCTTTTTAATAAAAGGAAACTTTATTACGGGACTGCCCAAAAAGTTTCGTAACATTTTAAGCTTTATTTGAAATGAAATATGAGCGAGTTTTGTTTATATCACTATTTCTATATGTGAGAGGAAGTTGTTGCAAAGTTCGTTGGAATTTTCTCATCGTAGGTATGACGCAGGTTAGATTGTATAGAATGTAGCTTTGTTTTGAAATTTTGGGCTTACTTTATTACTTTTTTTAGTAATATGTTATGTTTTTTTATAATATAAGTCAGAAAATAATATTTATAGTAATTCTTCAAAGATTTATGCAGTAAATCGATTAAAATGTAGTAAGTAACAATACAGTTTCCATCTATTAAATGCTTTATACTAGTTGAAATAAAGGTGATTGTAATAAAAATGTACTTACAAATGTGGTGTTTGGCATCAAAGTTTTGGACGTCTGATTGGCCGCGAACATGAGACTAATGCCGCCCCACGGGTCTCGGTATACAAATTCATCACCTGTAACAAAAAAAAATATATTGATTTTTAACCGACTTCAAAAAAAGGACGAGGTTATCAATTCGGCCGGTATGTTTTTTTTTTTATGTATGTACACCGATTACTCCGAGGTTTCTGAACCGATTTACGTGATTCTTTTTTTGTTCGATGCGGGATGGTGTCGAATTGGTCCCATAAAATTTTTATTCGGATAGGCCCAGTAGTTTTTATTTTATGAGCATTTTTGTCTGTACATATTTGTAAATGTTGCAAGTGCAAGTTTGAAGTCGGTTGTTTTTAACGCAGTTATTACTTGTTTATATTGATACTAATATGATTCCTTCAGCTACATAATAATTGTTGTTAGTTGAGAGTAATAGTTTAAATTAATATCATTTAATCATTTTATTTATTTGTCGATCAGTTACATATAATCTACAGATAATCTTCTTATATATAAAATTCTCGTGTCACAATGTTAGTCTGCATACTCCTCCGAAACGGGTGGACCGATTCTCATGAAATTTTCTGTGCATATCGGGTAAGTCTGAGAATCGGCCAACATCTATTTTTCATATGTACCACGGGCGAAGCCGGGGCGGACCGCTAGTATGTATATATAATTTTAAATCAAATTTAAAAACAATACACGTTGAACAGAAACAGTAATAGCTATATTCAAACAAATGTTAATTAATGTATTATTATACGTATAACAGGGTATAAAACTACCCATAAGCTTCACCAGGCACAAAGCTATCAAAATTTAATTTAAAACATATTCCAAATATTTTAATTCAGCAAGGCACTTTAATTCCACCATTTCCCGAAGCGGAATTCTCTCAGAGGGTTAATCTAACACGATTCTGAGCTGGGCCATTTGTATGTAATTCGACTATCTAGAAATGCACTGAAATTTAGTCTAGAACCTTTAGTAGTGTGGTTCGAAAAATACGATTAGATGTTGTGTAAAATAATCTGTCTTTGAGATTTGATACTGTGGTATAATAGGTATTGTGTGATAATTTTTTTTTGCTTAATAATATCTAGGTATATTTTATTCTGTATACGTATAAAACACGTTTAATATTTAAAACTATATGAAATTTCTTTAACGTCTTGATAAGTTAAGGATTTTTTTTCAAACACAAGGTAAAATTGTATAAAAGCTTCATATTTGTCTATAGGTACAGAAAACAAATCAGTGTAGATTAGAATTGCATCTGATCTCGTCAACAGACGAAAGCGACTTTCTATTTAAATATATAATAAGTATTTCTTCCTACTACTTATAAAATATCGAACCTAAAGAAAATTGAGTCGTGTAAACTATATCGGCCGGAAAATAATCTTGGATGCCGCTCGCTGTGAGAGCGTGAAATTTAAGTGTACTAGCAAATATATTTCTATGGAAAAAGGTTATATAAAAGGGTAATAAAGGTAGTTATTTAGGGTATAGATAAGATTAAGGGTGGTTGGTTATAGAAGTATTTTTTGGTCGTGATTTATTTTAGTGATTAAAAATCGAGATTCTGGAACGACGACAAGACAAAAATATAATTTTACTACTAGTTTAATTATATTGAATGTGCTTTTACTATACGTTTTACATAAATAAAGATTATTAACATCATGTGTTATTGTGTTTCTATAATAAGTTATAATTTCCCTTTTTTTACAAATATTTTTACAGACACTTTTCCAAGAACATAATTCATTTTGAATTAAAACTTCTTTAGGCGCGTTGAGAGTAAAATTTCAAGATCACATCATGGCAATACCGTCTCGTATTCGTAATCTTTGAATCTTGTCAAAGAAGTTTCACTTCTGACACGTGCGCTCAGCACACACGCTCTTGTTTCTACGGAATATTATTTTAAAATAGAAGTTAAAACAATACACCATCTCGTACAGCCGACGGAAACATCGATTTTCCACTAATTAGTTGAAGCTTGTCCAATAATTGAAATGCCAGTTTGAGCGTGAAAACGGTGTGAAATTTAACGAGCTAATTTACTACAAAACGACAATAATTCGCTTTATTCAGTACAGTCTGCGTAATAACAATTTTACTGGCCATAAAGGGATTTCGATAACAATGGGACTGGAAGGTATTAAATAAAGATGAATTTATTGTTTGTGGAAATAAATAAGTTGTTATAGCGTGTAAGTTGAAGGCAAGTTGAAGGTAATACTTTTTACTTGACAATTTTTCATTATGTTTTGAATAGTAATAAAAAGTGTACTTATCATATTATTACTTATTTGTGTTGCGAATAAAAAAGAATTACATAGGTATATATGTAATATTATTTTGTCAGGTTTGGGCACGCTTCATCTTTTAACAACAGAATTTTCTACAGGAAATGATAAGTTATTTCCCCTGAGACGAGATATATAAACAGAAAGTTTAACGCGTAACACTTCGTTGCGTCAAACCGACCAAAAATAACCACTGCCATCAAAATGCAAATGCTAATTACGCGAACGTTTCACAACTTATTCCCGAGCACGTAAGTCCCATAAATCCCGTTTTATCCGAGAATTAAAGCCAACATCGAAACAAATAGCCCGTTTCCTTGTTTACAGTGCAATCACAGTATTACAATATGTGCAATCGAGTAAAAATACTTGTGCATAAGCAATTCCGTACGCAGTGCAGTTTGTTCAATCGCCCGCCACTCGGGAAATATAGGTCGGGTATAAAAAAAGTGCCAAAAATAGTTAAGATTTTTAAAAGAAACACACAATTCACTAGTGTCACTTATTTCAATTTTTATTACAAAAACTACGACCGGTTTCGATACATCATCGTCAAGTCGTAACACGCAGTTCTATCGAGACGTAACAATACAAAGTATAAATTATACCAATAAGATAAACTCATGAAATTATTGTATTGTCACCGATCCTTGATAAGTGTACGCAGTTTGGGCTTAATCTTTCCGCTTAAAGTGGGTCAAAGTCAAGTCTAAAGGACTCGGTTACATACAAACATACAGGTGAAGCTAATAAAAGCGTGGATACAGGCACAGTTGACCGATACAGTTAGGAAACTAAGCCAAGCAATAGTCGACTATCTGCAGCTAACATTTTGATGAAAAATATTTGAGTATAATTTGAACTCGTGCTTTCATATTAACTTACATAAATAAAAAAATTATAGCCTTGTTTTAATTTGTCGTCACGTCAGGGATTTATATGTATATTTATTGAAAGGCCTATAAACAATCGATATTTACTTAATGTGAAGTGTACGTGCACATCACTTTTACTCACACATCGTAAATTTTACCATCACATACAAACTTTTTTCTATAATATGTATCTTTGTCTTTCAAAATCTGTGGATGTGTCACCCGCTACTATCGATCCCCCTGAATACCCTTATGATTCTCGTAAACACGCTTGCTTGTGTGCGTGAGCCATTTCGAACGTTTTGTATGAAGTTTCCTTACTGTATGTATCTGTATATCGTGATACAGGTGCATAAGCAAAAACGTGTACGCAGTGCAGTTTCCATCGCCTGCCACTTGGGAAATATAGGTCGTATAAAAATAGGTCTCGAATATCGCTCTGTAGTTGACATTTTAGTACAAATACTGGGAGGCTAATTGCTTTGATGTGATTCGAATGGCGCTGTGCAAAGACCTAGATTGTTTATCTAATGGTTGGGTAATGTTCATTGAAGAGACAGGTTTAATATGATATTTTGTGTTTACTTACCTGGTACCTGCAGTCCTGTATGTAGGTATGACGTGTAAATCCTAACTAATACTATAAATGCGAAAGTGGGTAACTTTCGCATTTATAGTGTCTGTCTTTATGTCTCTTAAAAGTACATAAATGACGTTTTTATTAGGGTTCCGTAGCCAAAATGGCAAAAACGGAACCCTTATAGTTTCGTCATGTCCGTCTGTCCGTCTGTCCGTCTGTCCGTCTGTCACAGCCGATTTACTCGGAAACTATAAGTACTACAGTGATGAAATTTGATGGGAATACGTGTTGTATGAACCGCTACAAAAATATGACACTAAATAGTAAAAAAAAGAATTGGGGGTGGGGCCCCCCATACATGTAACTGAGGGATGAAATTTTTTTTTTCGATGTACATACCCGTGTGGGGTATCAATGGAAAGGTCTTTTAAAATGATATAAAGTTTTCTAAAAAACATTTTTCTTAAAGTGAACGGTTTTTGAGATATCAGCTCTCAAAGTCGTAAAAAGTATGTCCCCCCCCCTCTATTTTTATAACTACGGGGTATAAAATTCTAAAAAAAATAGAGGTGATGCATGCTAATTAACTCTTTCAACGATTTTTGGTTTGATCAAAGTATCTCTTATAGTTTTTGAGATAGGTTGATTTAACTGTAATTTATTATATTTGCTGCTACGGAACCCTTTGTGCGCGAGCCCGACTCGCACTTGGCCGGTTTTTTATTTTTATTTCTTTTGCGATCAAAGCAATGATTTTATTCCAACCCACCTACCACATTGGACGATTGATACATTTTTTGATCTATAATATAAAATCGAATACCGAATAATAAGCAATAAAGTATAGTTCCGACCCACCTACATCATAATCAGTCATACATAAGATTAATGAAAAAAAAAAAAAATAAAATAAAATAAAATTTATTAGCAACTTCAAATATAACATTACAATATTGCTCTGCCTTCTGAACTAGGTAATTACCTGTATCTCAGAAGGCAGTGCCTTCCCTTACAAATTCCATATTACATTATATTTGGCAAGTTAACAAAATAAATTTTAGTGACTAATGATGAAAGAATACAAAGTAAATGATTAAGAAAATAAAAATAAAAATAAAATAAACGATTTGGCCGATGGATATTGTGTGTGTGTGTGTGTGTGTGTGTGTGTGTGTGTGTGTGTGTGTGTTGTGTGTGTGTGTGTGTGCTTGTGTGTACCTATGTTTGCGTGAGTATGCATGAGTGAGTCATTTTGTTGCAAGCATTTATTTAATAGTTATGAAAAGATTTTCAGTTTGTGTATAATCAAGATTTTGGAGCCAATTGACGATGTATTTTTTAAAACGATTGGTAGGTAAATTTATAATTTTGTTGATGTCATTAGTCGGGATACTGTTATATAACCGTGGAGCAATGCAATTTAGTTGCCGTTTTGCAAAATGAGTCTTGGTGGTGGGTATAGGGCACCTTACTTTTCTCTTCCATGTTCGAGGCAGTGTGTGGGCTGTAAAACGGTGGTATCTCAACAGAGCTTTTAATATATAAATCTTGCGAACTGAAAGAACTCCTGATTTCGCGTAAAGAAACTATCCCGCAATATTGTTTCATTATTTTTCCCCGCCAATAAATGACCAATCAATACGCTAATGTAGCAGATAACGAGGTATCGGCTACGCGATTAGTTCTGCTACGTTGAAGATTTTGATATGCCACAGAGCACATGAGGGTTTGCTTAACGTTGGCAGCGTGATGTGTTTTTTTTAAGTTGTAGTTATTGTGATGCATGATAAAACGAGTTGAAAAACAGTTGTCTTTAAAATGAAAGAGTGAATTTTTTATCGTCTTCTACACTTATTTACCGTATATTTTTAATATTATATAAACCAAAAATTAATTTTAGAAATATAATTTTTAAGTGGACAACATCACAGTCAGTATCAAACCTTAAAATATGAAATCATTATTCATCTTAACCTTCTAAGCAATAATCATAAACTATCTCATAAAATATTACAATGCGAATCCCTTAAAATAGCAAAAAAAAATAACCATGTTATATCATCCAATACCTTATCTTGAAATGCATGTTGTGTCTGCACAATAATTGATCATGACATATTATGCAAGTTAACGCACGTAGCACTGCAAACATGTTCTATAATGGCGTAGTTCCGTAGTATAATTATTGACGTAGATGCGCTACGAGCTTAACTACGAATTGGTATGTGCTACGAATATTTTTATTATGACCTTATTTGTGTTGGCCTGTTTTTTATGATTAATGTTTATTTTATAATTAATTCATTTATTTAATGATGACAGCTATAAAAAAGTTCCTAAAAGTTTCACGTCTGATGCAAAATCACAAGAAAATATGTTTATTATTATCTAAGTAACTAATAACTTTATATAATTAGGATTGCATATAACTACCGTCCAATTAAGGAAGACATTACTCCAAATGCAAGTAGAAATGCGCCAGCCTTAGAGAACATATTAAGACAGAGGCGCTACGAAGTTTAATTCTACGAACGTAGGTTAAGACGTACGCTACAGTTGTTACGTATTATGTATAGCGTAGCAGCTACCTGCTACGTAATAATGCGTTATATGGGCATTTCTCTGCTAAATGGAAAATCACTGTCCCAAGCAAATTTTATTAGAATAAGTTCTATCATTTCTATTTTTTTAGGATTAATATGAACATAAATGTGGTATTCTTGGTTCACAATTGCTCATTATGTAATTTAATATAATAATTTTCGAGAAAAAAAATGTTATACATCTCAAAAACCACTCCCCTGGTATGTCCCTTTTCCAGAATTAGAAGTATTGATACCTATATATATTTAATACTTGTTAATTCGTTACTAAATAATAATAATATGTAATTGCAGAAGACTGTGGCATATTTTAAATTACAAATTACATGTCTATAATAAAAAAAATATTGAAAAAATTGTTTACGAAGTTTGTCCTCAAATTTTTAAAACACTACCCTGGTAACATTTGAAAACGGCGCGAAAATCACTTAGGTTATTAGTCCAAAACATTTCAACCGTGAAATGGAACGAAAACGGTGTAAAGTTCGTTCGGTTGTCAATGTAAATAGACAGCCGCCATTTTGTCAGTAGCACCACTGTGTTTGGATGTGAACAACGCGTCGCGGCCGTTAGTACGAACACTCCACTGGTGAGCATTTGTCTTCATATTTTAAGAGTTTTAAGAGTCCTAATACAAAATTGCGCTGGACGAAAGCTAGTATTTTTACGTTTGAACGCGATCATCGTGTAGTCGAGTAGCAAAGGCTGAAAGCGCTCAAAGTGGAAACATTATAGGACCTTATTATCTCGTTATCGTCTACTCCACCAATTCTAATCTAGTATCGTGGGCTTCCCGACTACTACGCGCGGGAAAAACGTACTTTAGTAATTTTGTGTCTGACGGAGCAGCGCAACACGTCCTACTCCCTAAAGCGCGGAGCGCGGTCTGCCGTAACAGCGTTTGCGCTCCCGTATATAATCGAAAATTCTAGAGAACTTTAAAATATTCCATTACTTTCATAAATCATATAATATGTATTTTTTTGATTGCAAATTTTTAAGCATAAATCTATCATTTAATGTGTATTTTTTATTTATTTTTTACTCTGTTGTATGTTTTAGAAATTCGACGTCAAATACACATAAAATTTCATCAAAGTAAGGCTATTTTAACTTAGATTTTCTTTGAATTTTTGAATAAAAGTACTTAAATTGCCTCGAACATATTTTAGGATGTCTCAGTGTCTTTACTGTTGTATATTTTATATGAAATCTTCTTCTTTTAAATTCCGTGTAAACTACAAAGACACGAACGTCCCGCATGGAAAAAATTGAAACACGCCTCAGGTTATTGGCTATTAAACAAACTGGACAATGAATATCAATAAATTGTCTCGAACGTATTTTAGATATTGAATGAATCTTTAATTTAAGATAATAAAACACATTGTTACTAATTTAGTTTTGTTAAACGAGCGCCTAAAGAATTACAGAAACAAGTCAAAATCACTCTAAAATCGATATGGACTCTTAATTAAGATAATTTGTTTAAATTACTTTACTAGCAATCATGTCTGCACATCTGTGTTATAAATGTGATATGTTTTAATGATTTTGAGTTATTTGGTTTTCAAGTTAAAAAAACATTCCCCTGGTCAACATCCCCCTGTCATTTATATGCACAGGGGAGTGTTCCTTACCTCAGGGGAATGTTTTTTAAGTTTTGTAAAGACTTCATTGCTGGATAGCGCATCAATTTTCCTCAGCGTTAATAATATGTACCAAATAAATAAATAAATAATATAATTATTGTTCTTTTTCGTAGGTTATAGCTCAAAATGCCACCTAAACTGAAGCCACCCAAAACAAGAGAGGAAATATTAGAACAAAAACGAATAGCTGAACGATTGAGATATCAAAGACTTAAAAATGACCCTCAAAAACAAGAAGAAAGGCGTCTTTCAGAATATCCACAGTCATTTTTTTAATTGCATCATCGTCAACTGTAAATAGAGTGATTGAAGGACACCTTTGACACACAGAGTCTATAAAAGATTCCATACTAACGATATCTCCTCCTGCAGCAACGACAGCATCAGCAGATCTTTTGCACGTGGCGCCAATACCATCTGTGGCACTCTTGCCATGGCCTCTCTCTGAAAAATTCCAGGAGAACTTTTCTACATTTGGAACTTCCACATGTAGCCTCGAAGTCACAATATGGAACATCATTTTATTTCGATACTGTGTAACGGGTCCGTCGCTCACAAAATGAATGCCGGTAATATGCGATGGTAAAGTTCTAAAATAGGATTTTAAGGCATTTTTAGTGTGTAAACTACCACAGTATGAAGGCTCAGCTGAAGTCTAGAACCTCCAAAATGATAGGCCTGTATCTCCACAGACTCCGATTCCGAAGTCGAAATCCCGCTATCTCAAATCTCACGGACATGATTGCATTACAGAGACTATCCTTTTAAGACCGATTGAAAATACTAAGACTGATCTTGAGAAACTGCGGAGCCTAGTACAAGCGTCCTTCAGCAAACTTATTATAACAGTGGTGATTACGTTTTAGTTAAGTTTATTGTCGGGAACAGGGAATATCGTTATGCTGCGGTTGTTAATAAAGTAGATGATGAGGACGGCGAACTAACAGTGACTTTTCTGAAAATTTGTGATAACAAGGGCAAACAAGGGATAACAAGGGCAAGTTTAGAATAGATGAGAATGATATGTCTGATGTCGGTTTTGACCAAATATTGGAAAAGTTCCTGATGAACGTGACTGTTAAAGGAAGTCGATTATTTTATAGTTTTCCAAAATTGGTACATGTCTTTGAGAAATAAGAGATGTTTCCCTGAAAGATAAAATTGATTTTTAGTGGTATACTGTGCCAGCAATGTTAATTATTTCAAGTTACCTGAAAAGTATAAATGTTTCTTAATTGTAAGCCAAAAAAAGTTTATTGTGATAATTCGATAACAGAGGTAATATTTTTGTTTTTATTTTATTTAACATTCTAAGAGCTGACTTATGTCAAACAATCAGTATTTTAGAAAGACTGTAAAAGTAAGAAGTTGATTTTGTTCAGTTTATAACAAATGTTATAAAAATGTCTCTATTTTGTAAGTGAATTTAGTTTTGATCTCGTTGATTATTTAAGTAATAATTACACATTGTAAGAGCTAATAAAAATAAAGATTTGATTATTTAAACATACAAAAATATTAGTTTTAGTTCATAAAAACATTCCCCTGGTTAGTCACAACATTACCCTGTCACGATTTTGCACAAAACCGCTCATAACTCAAAAACAAAGAAAAAAATGTGTGTGTTTCTTTAATATATATTTTTGATATACTATTACCTTGCTTTGTATTGACAAACATTCTCAACATTTGATAAATTTTGGTTAGGACAGTCTTGTTTGAACGAGTTTCCAAATAGCAGAGAAACACCCATATATTACTTGGTATATTAATAAGTTCTTTGTCTGTATTAATATTTGAAATAATATTGAAACTGTATTTTATTAAAATAATTTGGAAACTAGTAAGTACAAAAAGCCGTTGAAATTGTTTTTACTTTATCAAAAAATTCTTTACAATAAATATTTTGATCAAGATACTTTCATGGGTTTACGTGAGGAGAAACTTTATGTGACATCATCAGAAATGCAATAGTCTAGACCAGATTTCATTAATCCATTATACTTTAATTTTAAACCTTTACACTAACTGAACATTTTAACAGTAATGAACAGCTAACTGAAACTACATATCAATAATAATGACTAATTTGGAAACGTGCGCCAAATGCAAGTTTATACTGATTAAAATCTCATATCGGCTCAGTTAACGGGAATTGGCAAATTTCCGACTGAGCTTAATTATGCACTCGCTACTTAACCTTTATTTTTGTTCAACGTTGCTTCTAGAACGGTAATTGGTACGTTTACCCCGCGTTTACCCTGTTGAATACATTTGCTAACTGTAATTTACAGTAACATGTATTCATTGTAATAAATGAGGTTTGTGCGTTGGTTTTGAAGCTGAAATGCATTTAAAAGTCTAGAGAGTGGTGAAATAAATATAAATCTGTATTAGTTTCCATTCTGTGCTTTTATTTCTTATATGAAAAGCTTGGTACAGGTACGAGTTATTTATTCGTTGTAATAAATAAACTTGGTTAAGAGGTCGGTGTTTTGAAATTCATTTAAAAATAATGGCTCAGACTAGGTACGGTAAGTTGAAGTAATTAATAATTTTATTTAAGAAGTATTTAATTATTAAAGTTATTAATTATTATTATTAAAGTTTATTAGTTTCCATTCCGTTCTAACAAACGTAACATTACTTAAATTTACGATAGTTTCAATAATATTACAACCACAGACTGTATACTATATAGTGCGAACAATTCTAGTCAACGCAAATGCTCTTCAAATGTGTTACATACTAAGTGCAAAGTACATAATAATGGTATATTATTGCATCACCTATTTAGCAGTACCTAGGTTAAACTATCGACATAGATTAGATGCATTTACCCTATTGAATAATAGATTTTGCTTACCTAATGTTTTGCGTGTATGTTTGTGCCTTTTGTCATTAAAAAGCTACTCGATCTATTAAAACAAAATTTTACCATTAGCCAGGAAACAAGGCTACTTTATCCAAACTAACCCGGGTGAAGACAGACAAACTACTTATAAAACAAAAATGTTAAAAAAATGAAATTTTGCAGTCAAATTCACAAAAGTATATTCGGGAAAATAACTGTTCAAACTGTAAGTATACCAAATGACTGCTTCATACGGAGCAGATGTGGACAATCGCCATCGTTCGGGAATCACTTTATATGACGGAATGTGGTTTGATTTATTACTTAGTTTTATAGATTCGGGATACGTTGAACGAATATAGCTGGATATTTGTGAAATGGTGTGAATAAAATTGATTTTTGACTCATAATTATAGATTACGGTTATGGTTTGGCTATTAATGTTGTTTAAAGATGTAAGTACTGTTTTATTTTTTCGTATTGTTTAAAAGGTTGTATGAAATAGTGATTTTATTTTATTTTATGTAGTAACAGCTTCATGCGTCGTTATTATAGTATGTACCTAGATTTTATTTAAGATCGTTTTCGCTAACGCAAGTATTTTAAAATAGCGCATAAAATGTTACCCAAATTGATCAACTAGTTTTTATGTTAACGAACACTCAACACAACCTACCATGAATTCCATATAGAGATTCATATGTATATTATGAGTAGTATGGAATGACACGTATACCTTCTTATCTCGTAAGCCATAAAATTTTATTCCCAATGTTATTGTTTCCGCATGTACAGATTGTATTTCAATATTTCCCAGTTATGGGCAATAATGCTTTTCTTATGTGGGACCAAAACGGTCTATCGATTTTCTATAAATGTGTTGTACTTGAATCAAACTGGAAACCTTTTTTATAGATTCATAATTTACGGAGAAATATCGGCTTCATTCAAAAAGTATAATTTAACAGAATTTTAATTCGTTGGCTTCCTAATTACAACTATAGTTCAAAAAAAATTTTTTTTACTTATGAACGTTGAAATTTGTTGTGTTGGAAATGTTTTTTACGTTACAGAAACTACCGTAATAGATTTTAATTCACACTTTAGAAATTTTAACGTGACAATAAGTATATTACCAAACGGATTTAGATAAAATTTTTTACTAATGTTGTTCATATACCGAAGTAAAAATAGCCAAAAATTTCCATACCCTTAAGTAATAAATACACATATAATATCCTTCCCCTACAATTTCTATCAAGTATCGCATACAATATATTATTAAAACTTCATGTATTCTCAAAGGATACAGCTTTGTTTACAAATTCGTACTTAGAAGTTAAAGGTATTCAGTAAGACGTGGGTACATCAAGATAGAAAATTCCCGAGGGTACTAGCCTTTCATCTCGATATCAATATTGTATTACGGAATGATAAATATATAACTTAAAGGTATATTTTAGTGTTTGAGGCTTTTGATTATTAATAATAGATTATGTTATATAGTTATCGTACTTTAGAAGTGCGGATTTAGTTTCAAAAGTACATATAATATGACAATAATGATCGTTAGCTTGGTAAAATTATTAACGAGTGCACATAGAAACTATATCGAATAACATAAATAATGTTTATAGATACTTGAAACAGACGTCCAGAATGCTTTATTTAATTTACCCGCTTTGCCCTGCAAAGCGTACGATAATACACTTGTATCTAGTACCCACAATTCTATAAAATTTCTCAACATTTTTAACCCCTATAATAGTTGTTTATTCTTCAAAAGTTCCTTTACACGCTCCGACGATTTATCACACACTGAAAAGTCGTTACGACGGAATGTTATCCACAACGACTTTACAAAAGTTCCAAAGAAAATTAATGTTTAAAACTGTCCAAGTAAGTGGAGTTGTCTCCAGTTTTGTGTTTATTAAATTCCTTGTTGGGTCAAAACTCTAGATAAATGGCGTCGTGAATAAGGGCTTTACGGCAAGACGTTTTGCGTTGCGAATAAATTAGATTTTAATGATAAAATGACGAGGTAATTTTTCATATATTAGAGCAATATTGTGCGTTGGGTACGGCTATTACTTTTGTACTATAGAAGAAAGGCCGACGAAGCAATAATAATGAGACAAACTTATTAAGCTATTGCATTGTTTTAAGTCCTCGAAAAGTGTGCAGTTTCAATTTCGCACTCGTTTAAACTTCAAATAACTTTCCGAAGAAGGTATTATTATATTGCTATATTCTACAATTTTCAATATGTGAAAAGACTGCAACTCCAAAGCCTGAATCCTCAGCTTAGAAACCAATAAGAGAGAAATACTTTGCTCGATCAGACAAAATACGCTTTAGGATTTTCCTTTTACGAGTTCATTAAAGCAGCTAAGTAATGATTTTTGTATATAGTATTTCCAATACTTTAATTTAACAGGTAAATACCTAACGAAAGAACTTAAAAGGGCTGAAATTAATTACGTCTTACATCTTTTTAGATTCCCTGTAAGTACTCTAAGAAGGTTGAAGGTGCTTTCATCTGTATTCATTAATATAAATTAGTATACACTTACCGCCCACGGATTCACTAGCTTTCTACGTGGGCTGTTTCACCCTGTTCTAATTTTATTCTAGTAACAAATTTATGTTATAAACAAGATCTAATCAATGGTGTAATCAAGCTCTATGTAAGAATTGTAACAAACATATAACCTTCATACACATTTATAATATTAAAGGAGATAATAAAGCCTATACCTTGATTAATGTTTTGTGTTTAGTAATAAAACTACGAACGTTCTTAAACGAATTTTTTTGAAGTGAAACTTCTTTATCGGGGTTGGAAAAAAATTTAGTGTAACATTTTTTCGTTACGCGTGACATTTTTCCGTTACGCGCCATCTTTTTCTTATCCCTACCACGCGTGATTCGACGTATTTCTGTAAAGTTGCATATAGTAAATTATTTTTTGAAAAATAAGGTCATAAAGAAGTTTCACTTCTTACGTGTGTACACTAGTACACGCACACATTTTTTTTTTAAATATGATTATACAATCTAGTACACCTATCATAAATTAAAAAAAACACTGTTATTATTGTAAAATTTCCCCTTGTAACACTGCACTGGATGTCGAGGGTTGTAA
>CAJQZM010030219.1:20044-50286 GCA_907164665.1 Colias nastes | reverse complement strand
CCCGATACGTCCAGTGGTTTGGGCTGTGCGTTGATAGATCACTATATCAGTCACCTTTGAGTTTTATATATATATATATAGATTAAAGGCAACAATTAGAAATATTTATTGAAGTTAATTAGCCCGATAATATATTATAGTAATGAATTTGAGTTTAATATACAGTTTTAAATTTACATGATGTGAAATACGAAAAAATACTTCTTAAATTAAAATATTACTACAATTGTTAATCTTGATGATATCATATTACATTAAACATGCTATCTCTTTCCTCAAATTAAGCTTTACCATTTCTGGTAATAACATCTCTATATAATTCCACTTGAGTTGCGCAAGCGCATAATATCCAGTAGCACATCGTCGAGCAGCACATGGCAGCGCTAGATAATTACACGATTTACGTCTCTATTGCTCTTAATACAAATTTCAAAGTCACATCCATTGCGGCTTTTCTGCATAGAGAGTGTTATCTAATGTTTGGAAATGGAGCAATGTATGATGTTTTACAGATTATAATCAAGTTTTTTAGTTTATCATGCGTGTACAATGAACCCTTTCATTTGAACTACGCACAATATTGGTTATTTCGTCATACGGTTTAATGTCTTTTGTAAGCGGGAGTTCACATTGAGTGTAATATTTCGGTTATGAATAAGTGAATAGTATAAAGGTATATTTTTTATTATTAATTTAAAGAGGTGATGGCCTGGCCGTCTAAAGTGTCGCCATGGTGAGGCGAAGGACGCGTCTCATTATATATTTTTTTCTACTTTTTGATTATTTTAATTTAAAAAATGACCATATAAGAATTCATTGTCAGTATGCACAACGATTGCTGTAACGTAGTTTTTGAACATTGGGCTAAAAAATTATAACGAGTTACGTTCTCAAAGGAAAATGTGTGCGTAACTTGCACAATAAAGTGCATTGTATGGACTTTGCCACGTTGAAACCTTCAGGCGCACAGTTTTCTGGAATTATTATTAACACAAATATTATCTTCCCTACATTCCTCCTGTTAAAAGAGTATTATAAAATTAAAATAACTGTATACGATAAAATATTAAATTCTCGACACATCGCTACCTAAATGTCTACTCTTATAAATCCTATAGTTAAACAAAACTTTATACTCTTACTTATTGATATTTAAAAGGTAATTTGGGAACTAATATAATAAATTTTATATTAACAATATAGTGGTTAATAAACATATTATACATACTCCATAGTGCACATACCCTAAGCACATCGTCGTAATACGATTATGGCTTCAATTTAAATGATGTAGGACTTAAGATTCAGTTTAATGATTTAGTAGGTACCTACATGTATATTGAATAATATTATAGTGTTATTTCACACCTTTAGTGGTTTACAGTTGTAGTAGTTCTAATATGTATTGCCTGGGATTCAAGATTTCGTAGAAGTGGAATGTATAGCTTTGTGTATTAAATGATGAATATAATATTGGACATACATTTTACACTGTCTCATGAGTCTTAATAATATAATAATGAGTACTAGTGTGATGGTATCAATGATTTGTTGAATATGTTCTGTTTTTTAATAGGTGAAAGGTCGTTAAATTTTGTTTTAATCGGCAAAGCAGTTTCGGCTCTACACAGATTTTGCTGGGCTGGGGTATAAATATTATAATAGTTTATTATAATAATTTTACAATTATGATGGGCTATATATATCTATATAACCATGCGATAACGAAAGCTCTTGTTTTCA
Organism: Colias nastes; assembly: GCA_907164665.1. Classification (NCBI taxonomy): domain Eukaryota; kingdom Metazoa; phylum Arthropoda; class Insecta; order Lepidoptera; family Pieridae; genus Colias; species Colias nastes. The sequence goes on along the minus strand of CAJQZM010030219.1, from coordinate 48,543 downwards.
TATTTTATTCATACAAACAATTATATATCATTTGGATATTTAATAAAACATAAGAAGTCAGAATATAATATGAAACAATTACCCCAGAATTGACATGATAATGGCATTTCCCTGCTATTAGACATCTTCAACTAATTATTTCTTTGCGAAAATGTCTTTCTTTCATTGTGAATTGAGCTTTAAGCTTTGGGGGTAGAGTTGATTATTAAATGTAAGGGTAATAAAAATAATTATTTGTAAGGCAAAGTCGCAAGAAAGGTAATTAGACAATGGTTATGGGTGTGACGGTGACATGAATGACGAATTATATAAAGTTTTCCAGTATGGGGGAGGTTATATTATGTTGTTTTGTATGTATGTTTATGTTTTGCGGTTGATTATGTTTGTGTAGAACATCAGGGATATTCTTATCTTTATAATCAATACGTAAATAAATAAAGTATAATAATAGAAAAATTATGAGTACTTGAAAAATTGAGTATTTTTTCCTAAGTACCTATTTGATAATCTCCAAATCAGCTGAACTTTTTAATTTCGGTAACTTTTATTCAGGAAAAATACGAGTGAAGGCTCTATCTATACTTTTACACATATTATGATGATCCAAACCGGTACAGCAGTTTAAGCATAAAACTTAAAAATACAAAGTTAATTTCACATTATAACGTCAGTACAGATTTGTTTGCATGTAGATATGACGCTATTAACAAAAAGCATTACGAAATTCAGAGCTTTATAATTCATCAATAAGATAAAGCAATTAAAATTTAAAAACAACTTACTTGTTACTTTCTATCGCATTGAGTTGAGTGTCCTCAAGAATCTGAGCACAACCCACTCATACTTTTCTAACTTTTGAATTGGTAACTTTTATGTTTTCAATGAGTTTTATTTGCGAATTAGATTCGGTTTGACCATTATTTTTCTTTTGATTTGTTTAATGGTTGGGCTTTTTGACTATTGCCGAATATTTATATTTTGGTAGTGAATAAATAATATTGAAACGAGCTTTTTGATTCAAATAATAGAGAACAATGTTGAAAAGTTGTGAAATAGAGGTCAATTCGTAGCATTTTGAGTTGAACAGTTTTTGCATTAATTTCCAGAAGATATATTTTGGTTGTCAAGGTAGACAAAAATGATTTATAGAGGTTTTCTTTCACGTAATTAATTAATGTATCGATTAAGTACATACCTACGTTTTCTGCACTAACAGTAATTCTGTCATAAATTATGTTTAAAGTAATGTAGAGAGGAAGAATGATTTCTCTTACCACTTAATTATGATAAGGGGTATGGGACCTACTGTCTCAACCACTGTATTAATGAAATAAATTTCAGTATTTCTCATACAACGATATGTAAATATTTAAATTCGTATGTATAGGTATAGTATACCGTATATAGCTTAAACAATAATCGAACCCGCGTTACCACTGAGCCATTAGGAACTAAACTAGAAACCATTTGAGGGAATTAATAGCGTTGCGGTCGCGGGTACGATGCCCGCGGGATGCTAAATGTTATTCGTGAAATATGTACTATTGATTGCTTAGTTCCAATTCAGTTTGGTAAATGGTAATACTTCGGTAGTCTGTAAGTTTAATTATTGTAATTAAATTATTATTATTGGTTGATAGATTCTTTAAAAAAGCTAAAAGCATTAAGCATATTTATCTTTCTGCCTTTTGATCACGCATAATATATTATGAGCTTCATCTGCGGTTTGTATGCTTGTATGCTTGTGTGTATCTGACTTCTTAAGACTCGATTTTGACCCACTATAAAGGAACAGATTTATTTCGAACTTTGTACACTTATCAGTGACTCTACAATAATTTCATGAGTTTATTAGGTACTATTTACATGACCATCATTCCGCAGCTTCAGATTTATTTTTATTAGGGTACTATCGTCTTTTTTTGTGTGTAAGAAAATAAATCATTCATCTATTACTATTAAATATCTATATCTATATCTCAACTTTTAGATATTAAAATACATAATGAAATAAACTCAAAAATTTTGGTAACATAAAAAGGGAACTACGGAGAATTCAAACATTGCTTACCTATCTAAATACTCATTTTAATGTGTAATGTTAAGTTAATCCGTTAAAAGCTTGTTAAAAGGCAAATCAATTCGCATTAGCGAACAATGAAATAACACCGAAATAATATTATTCTCGATAAGCTTCGAAATAAAATACATCAAATCCTCTTCCGTATCATTAAAAGTTTTTTTTTCAAACAACGAAAGAATCTTGTAACGAGTTTTTATTTTCGATGAAATGAGCTTTCGAAGTTTACAATATAATAATATTATATTACGACAATTTAATTAATTATTTATTTTTAATTCGATTATAAATTAAAAAAAAATTGTTTTGGTAAAATAAAATAACAAAAAACTGATCCCTTGACCCCGACGTGATTTGAACACGCAACCTTCTGATCTGGAGTCAGACGCGCTACCGTTGCGCCACGGAGTCGTTGCGATTTCAATTGAAATTATAGATTTTATCTTTCGTTATTTTATCTATGGGTATGGGTATGTAGATAGTTTTATTTTATCTGTACTTGTGATAAATCTATGTAGGTGTATTTATAAATTGTTGAAAATAGTGATAAATTGTGCCAAATTTTTGCACGCATTTAAATGAGTTTTCTTCGTAAAACGCATTAGATAGTCACTGGTAGATATAAAATTAGTGATACAAGACGATTTAGCTACTTCATGGTGTTTGATTCTTAATTCAATTAGGTATTATTATATAATTTATTCGGTATTAGACAAAGCGGGCGAAGTCGCGGGCGGAAAGCTAGTATTTTTCTAAAATAAAAATATAAAAGAAAGATTTGACCCCGACGTGATTTGAACACGCAACCTTCTGATCTGGAGTCAGACGCGCTACCGTTGCGCCACGGAGTCGTTGTAATATGTCTCTAAATCTACCCTCTAATCTATTTTTTATTTAATTTAGTAGATAAAATATAAATTATTTTTAGTTATTCAAGGGAAGGAAAATAAATAATAATAAAGCAATAAAAATCACGCACACAATATTATTATGTCCTATTTAAAAACTATAAGGCTAAGAGTCAAGAAAATAGGAAATTACTCGGGAAAAACCGCACGAAATAATTAATGAAATTAATCAAAATAGCCTATTGAGCATGTCAAGTTGAATGATAATGTATCTGATAGTTATAATTAAGCAGCCAATGATCAAAGTCCAAAATATATTTTTTCTATATCGTTACCGAATTGCTTCAAACCATTTCCTCTAAATTAAAAACAACACAAAAGTACAATTTAACCCGAATTTACTATTAGATGTTCCAAAACTGTCATCCCCCGGGTACAGGGATGAAGGGGGTAAGGGGGTAGGGGGGTTATGTTGTTAAAGTAATTACATTACAGGTGGTGCAACGTACAGTGTAGCTAAACTTGCGTCGCACTTACTTTGAATCGCTTAGAAATGGTTGTGGTGTAAGTTAGGAGCGTTGTATTTTGGTAGATTTTGTTTATTTTTTTTAAGCTATTGCATAGCTTCTATCACGGGCCTTGAGCGCGGGGACCGAATCGAGAAATTCCGTAACGAAAAAACCTCACGCTCCCCACTCCGACGGGCTCGGAGGTGTGGCTTGAAGGCATGCTATGCAATAGCTTTACCGCGGCAGTCCCCGAGTGCCACACGTCTTTTTTTAATCTTTTATATATTTTGTTTCATATTAATTTCTAAGTGTGTTGTACATCATTGTTTTACGGTGCATTTACATCAAACTAACATAGAGCTAGAGCTAGAGCAAGAGCATTCTTTCGTGATCTTTTAGTGTAAACGAAATCTCGTATTCAGTGTTTTTCAGCGTTAGAGCATAGAATCTTTTCGAACGCACTAAAAACAACGAAATAATGCTCTACGACTGTTTACACTAAAATAATTTGACATAGTTAGATTGAGCATTAATCGATCGTTTGATGTGAATGCACCGTTATAAAAGACAAGATGTTTAGTAATAACGACTTTTTAACAGATTTTAAACGCTGCCTACTACTACAGGCGATTTCGAACCTTTGCAGTTTGTGTAACAAAAGCAGTTACTCTTAAAATATATATATTTTTCAGCAAAAGCCATATTTTCAATTTTGTTATTATGTAGTTTGGCTCTATTTTCGTTGTTAGCACAAATAATTTCAAGCACAAATAAGTATATTCGCCTGTAACTTAACCCACACTTATTTAAGCCAATATGAAAATTGTTTAACTAATAACGAAGGCAAAGCACGAATGCGATGGCTTTAATTGCTTTTAATCTCTGAAATATACTTTCAACTTTACAATTTAAGTTACAATGTAACTTGAGGATTAAGTTGTAAGGAATCTACATTTAAAGAACGCATTTACATGGTATAGAGCTTAAGAGTTTGTTTGTTTGAACGCGCTTATCTCAGGAACTGTTGGACCGATTTCAGGAATTCATTCACTGTTTGATATGTAGGTACGTGATCCCTGAGTGCTAGAATATGTATGTACAAGTGTATCATAAATAAGTACATAAAAAGATAAATCTGCAAAAAAAAACTTCACACAAAATTAGAAAAATAACGAATTATTATCTTGAAAAAAAAAATTATGTGATAGGTAGATACCTAATCAATGCCATACAAACACATTTTTGTCAGAAGCTATTGTTGGAACGGCTAAACCCATTTCAAAGATTGTTCATTGTATGATAGAGATGATATTTTTCCGTATATAATCCTGAAAATGTATACTTATTTGCTAGTACCACCTTATGTATACTTTTAGAATTAAATTCGTATAAGTTTTAGCGTAATACAAACTACACTGTATTTCCCGACCATCCTTACCACATTTCATAAATTTTAAAACAGAAATTACTCAATGTAAAACCGCGAATTACTTATTTCAATTGTATGTTAATTATTACATGTTTTATTATCATGTTCACTTACGGTTCTTGACTTCATAAAAAAGGAAACACGATTTGTCTAGAATAATTATGTTTTATGCTAATTAGATATTACGAAGGTCTAAGACCTAGGATTGATTGCAGGTTATCGAATACTAGCTGTTCCCCGCGGTTTCACCCGCATTGCTCCGCTCCTGTTGGTCTTAGAGTGATGATATATAGCCTATAGCCTTCCTCGATAAATGGTCTATCTAACACCGAAAGAATTTTTCAAATCGGACCTCTAGTTCCTGAGATTAGCGCGTTAAAACAAACAAACAAACAAACTTTTCAGCTTTATAATATTAGTATAGATAAAGCATCTGGATGCCATAAAACTAAATTTTACTGAGTAAGTATGAAATATATATGTTAGTATGTAATCAAATGATGCAAAAAATAAAGAAAAAAGAGCCAAATTACTCACCTGATTCTCTACCATCGAACATTTTATAAGCAGTTCTCTGTTTATCTCCGAAACGGCTGAGCCGATTTTCTAAAATCGGATAGCTAAGGTTTTAAAGAGTAATTTAGACTTGTTTTACGTTTACAAAACTCTTAGAGATTAATGTGGTCGTGAGTTATATGTACATACAATAATGTGTACATTGTGTAATACAAACAAACATACAAACAAAACATTCAAACAATTAACTTTTTCAATCCGTTTAATTTGCAGTGTAATACATTTTTTTGTATAAATCTCACCATCTCTTGGATCGTTTAAGATTTCGAGATTAGCTTTTTTACTTCACTTTATAAATTGAAACTGTTAAGTTGTTCGCGTTACGGGTGAACTTTCTAAAGTGGTGATTTAGTAAACGACCGGATTTTCTTTTTTTTTTGCTATGAGACAAGGGAAATAAAGATTTTAATGTTTTGAAAAGTGAATTAGTATGAAGTGTAAGTTAATTTTATATTGTTAATTGTAAAAGCTGTAGTATAAATAGGCATTTCTTATGATCATGAATGTGGGTTGAAACACCTCGTTTTCAACTAACCATCGTTAAACTATTACCAAGTCCTATGTAGAGGCATTATTATATATACATATGTACTACTTTTACTAATTACTATCATATCGTATCTTTTAGGACTCAAGTACATAATGAAGATTACGATTAAGTTATATGATTGCATGTATTTAAAACAAAGTTCAAGGAACAATACGAAAATGAAACTTTAAACTCAAATTTAAGTTTAAAAAACATTCACCGATCTTCAAAACCAATGACTTTTATCTTTACAACCAGAAGTTAATTAAACATACTTATTCGCCACTTGAAAGGCAACATACACGAACTATGCAGGCAAGTTATTTGGTCCCTAAGGCGTATCGGAAGAGCGATTGCCCCATCCATCACAAATTGATGGCGATATCCCGGATTTTGGGGACTGTGTACCTTTTGGACAAACAAGATCTATTGGGTACGATGGAATAAAATGTGCTTTTTACATAGTGCATTGGGGTAATGGAGAAAGTAATAGCACGGCTAAATAGGTAGCTACTTCGTAAAGTAAGAGTAAAGAATTACTTCCATAATAATGTAGAGGAGAATAATAATGTATTAACATGTAGTCAATATTGCAATTTAACAATTTAGAATAACATGCTAAAAGGATTGCTGGCGAACATTTTACAGTAGAAACATAGGCTTTCACTGTAAAATGATTTTCAGCGATTCATTTCTTCCTTTCTCTTTTTTTTTCGAATTGAAATTAATAATTGATTCTTAGTTTATAATCGAAACCCGGAGCTTTTAGTTTCATGTTTATTAGCTGTTAACCATTTGTACGTAAGAGGTGGTTTCGTTACAATTCAATTGTTTCTTTAGGAGGGATTCATTTTAATATCATATTAATGTGATGGGGTAATCCCCATTTTAGGCCGTTTTCAACAATGCAGATTTGTTGAATGTATATTTTTCATCGCGATACCCGCAGTCGAAGAATAGAGTCATAATAAGATAGTTGAATTTCGATCACTTGAACCTGGTAATAAAAGTATACAACAGTTGCAAATGGTATTTACTTTAATAGTTTAAAAGCTTGAAAACGAACTTATAAAGTTTAAGTTCAGAAATTAACTTAACATGGCGCAAGCTCTCGTTATAAGTTCTTTATTCGTAACTTGACTTTATCTTGTACAGCCTCTAGTCACAACTTAACAAGTTACATTTCAATAAGAAAATAAAATATTATATGGCTAAAAACTGACCTTGGTTTAAAATTTTAAATTAGCCATTTATTTTGTACATGAAAATTGACTAATAATTAGATTTAATTAATACTAACATGATATATTATTTTTGACCGCCTCCTTGGTACAGTGGTTGACGCGTGAGCGTAGAACCGAGGGGTCTTGGGTTCGATTCCCGGTGGAGACGAAGAAAAAAAAATGTCTCGGTCTGGCAGGACACAGAAGGCTGTTCACCTACTTGTTCCTAAAGAAAATCGATCAGTGAAACAGATGTATAATGCATCTGCCCCTTACCCCACTAGGGGACACGGGACTTCACTTTTTTTGATATATTATTTTAATACTAAATAGTTAAATGTGATACCTAGTTCAAACCATAATCATAGTCAATACTGTACCTGTATGATCTTTCTTTATCAAAGGTAGGTAAAAAGGTAACAATTTAAGATGGTCCAATCATTTTTTGTGCGAGAATGAAAGAAATGTCCAATGTCCATATTATCTCACTTGTAATGTTTATAATATTAGCAGATGTAGAATACGAAATATTAAAAAAGCGTGTGTGGCAGAAGTGAAACTTCATTGGCAAGATTCAAAGATTCACATCGTCGCCTTACTCCATAACGTGACTGTATTGCCATGACGCGACCTTGATACTATCAATGCGTCTAAAGAAGTTTAACTTCAAAAATTAGAAGGAAAGTTTCTGTTTTAATAGTCATTATGTAAAATATTATTCAAACACTGTCAAGACAAACCCTTCAGAGGTAGATGAATTGATGGAGTAACGAAATAAAAGGGATTTCGGTGAAGTACAAAACTGGATGAATGAGTCATTGGGATGCGTCACCTACTGGAGCAGAAACGGAGTGAGATAGGGTTGTCACTGAGTAGTTTAAAATGTATAAAAATTAATAATACTTTCTCGCTTCAGCTTACTTATTTACTGTGGTGCTGAAACCCCGCAGTAAGTCTTGGTCTCAAAAACTCTCCATCTTGTCCTGAGCTTGTGCACAATCCTACCGTACTAATATAATAAATGCGAAAATTTGTGAGGATGTGTGTGTGTTTGTTACTCTTTCACGCAAATACTACTGAACCGAATACAATGAAATTTAGCACACATATAGAGAGTAACTTGGATTAACACATAGGATAGGTTTAATCCCGGAAAACCCACGGGAACGGGAACTATGCGGGTTTTCCTTTGAAAACACGGGCGAAGCCACGGCCGGAAATCTAGTATTATCATATACTTAATAGTAATATATTAATTTTGCTTTAATTCCCCTGTATTATATTTGCTTTTATTTGAAAGCCGTAATAATGTAAAATTAACTTACAATGTACCTACAATATACAGACTATAAAAATATACATTTGATCGGTGATATCAATATATTAAGAAATTAATCCATTAAATTTAAAAGTAAATCCTTTAAACTCAGTCTGATAAAGGGAATTATTATATTATTATTAAACACTAGCTTTCCACCCGCGGCTTCGCCCGCTTTTTCAAAGGAAAACCCGTATAGTTCCCGTTCCCGTGGGATTTCCGGGATTAAACCTATCCTATGTGTTAATCCAAGTTACCCTCTGTATGTGTGCTAAATTTCATTGTAATCGGTCCAGTAGTCATTGCGTGAAAGAGTAACAAATACACACACATCCTCACAAACTTTCGCATTTATAAGTAGGATGATTCATCAATAAATACAATAAATAAATTTAAACTGGCAACCCTATTCTTACGCACTATCGCTTGACATCTACGTTTCTCAAATCGAATATTTTACATCTTCGTCATTTCCAAATTCAAAATTAACTTCATAATTTATCAATCGAAATAAAACTCTATGCGATTGTGTTAAAGAATTATTTTATAAGCAAATTTATCATTGTCAAGTCTTTCTCGAAATGGAACATAAATGTTAATTATGAAATTCAATTTTGATCCTTTGATTTAAGGTTGATAATGGTGTGATATATGAAGTATAACGCGAACAAATTAAATAGTTGTTGTGGCTTTGAAGGACGAGTTTAGGGATAGAGCAATTTAATTTATAGGGTTATCTTTTTACTAATACGTGCACAATGTTAAGGTTTATTATGCAAGATTAGTTTTAATGTTGTGTTTGTGTCAAAGTAATACTTATAAGCGAATACATTTAATTAACAATTCAAAATAAATATAAATTTGAAATAGGACGCGTTTTATTTTTATTATCTAGCTTTCCGCCCGCGGGTACGCCGGCGATGTAACAAATATTTAAGATTTTTTTTTAATTTTTAAATTTTGTTTTCTTGTGCTTTTGTGTAAAATTTGTGTTCTAGTGAATAATAAAAATGTTATGAAATCATAAAACAAAACGCTAAACCATAATATTAAAACAAATTGCTTTCTTTAAAAATAAACAATGCAAGTTAAGCTTCCAAAAAATCAAATACGCTTCTTAATAACAATATTTTTGTAGGAAAGAGTACTGTATAAGTAAGGAAATAAGTAAACAAAACCAATTATTACCTATTTCAACGATTCTAACAAAAATTGTTTTTATAAATTCCCCATCGGATTGTGCTCAATCAGATCCATAAATATATCGTGATTACAGTACGAGTAGAACAATTTTCTTATCTACCAAATTACGTCAAAATGGAGATAAATGCGTAATGTATATGAATATAATTAAATTAGTTAGATGTGTATCGGGAGCCATCGCGTTAGGATATTAGCACGCAAGGCAACTTTTATAAGGCTTGAAATGCATGTGCGACTTTTGAGAATATAATTTTTTCATTGTTTGCATTTTTTAAACGCGTTTTTTATTAATGACTATATTATATTATAACAAATATATAAATGGGAATTATTATCATAGATGTTCAATTAAATATTAGCATGCTGTGTCGATGTATCAACATGAGTTAAAATTACCTTGTATACTATGTTTGCGCAAATAAATAATCATAAATTGATAACTATAAATAATTATAAATTTGCAAAACTAATTTATAGTACAAAATAATAGTATAGGTCATCTCGTTTGAAAGAAAGGCCGAAACCATTTGACTCATTATTTTATTTCATTGAAATATTTTCTAATTACAATCACACTGAAATCACTATTATAATATGCAGTCTAAAGTCACAACCAAGAAATAATGTCAAGATAATCTAACTAATCAGTAAGTAATCAAACTGACTCTTGTGTATAACAATGATCCACGAACAGACATAGGTACCATTTAGCGAATCATGAATATATTATAACCTGTGAATTCTCGTCAAAATGTTTCGTAACCCAACAGAATAACAGATGAGACGTGAAATTAATAGAAGATGTCTTCATTAAGCACACCTCATTGTGAAGTAACTAGCTTTAACACCTGGCTTTGTTTCAAGACGTGTATTACTGATGGAATTTATTTTTAAGTAAGTGTAAGTCTTTCTTTCATCTATGTCGAGAATAATTTATGATGGAATGAATAAACCGTTAAAATATTTCTTGTTGATAAAATTTTTATTGTTTTTAGTACTTCCTAATTTCACCTTAATTTATTTTCGCCAAAATGAATAGTTTTTTCGTTTACCACCTAAAACCTAAAAAAATTATAATTAGACATTAAAATAAATAGTGAAAACAACAGACTGTACCTAAACTGTACCTATACACAACACATTACCTACAAATTACAATACATTAGATGTTCTGTTTGAAGCAATAAATAATCTTCAAAGTCGTTCGTATGTAACCGCCCTTAAACATAATACATTTTACACTATTTCGTAACTTTACACGCAATTAAACATTCCCATTGTCCCGGATAAAAACAATCAAATATACGAATCACACGATTTTAAACCCTCTGCAGTGATAATAAAGTTAAAAATAGAGTGTAGGTTACAAATCGTTCAATTCAAAAACTATAAGCACATAGTTGAGTGACCTCCAAGTTAGTAACGCAGTGTGAATACATTAATTACAGCTCAATCGTTTGGTGTTGATGATGTGTTGACTGACTGCTTAAAAGAGTGTAATGGTTTTGACACAATAGCACAGAATACATAATAGTAGCTAAACGCTACAGAACGGACACTCTCCGCCTCCCGCCAAAATTAAACACTTACCTCACCCCGCACGATCAGACATAAAATGGTCCATATTTTTCTACAGGGACGATACGCAACGAAGATTGACAACATTAATCAAATTGACTTAAAGTAATTTTATTATTTTGGATTTGTGATTATCGTTTTTCGTAGAAAATGGTTAGATATTGTGCTGTTTACGGATGTATTTCATCAGAAAAACGCGAATTTTTTTTTACGCTAGTCACAAATGTGCCAACCATAAAGCGTTAACACACACATTTGCAGTCTCTACAGTGTGACTGTCAAAACGATAATTTTGTATGGAGTGTCCGGGGTGTGACAATAGTATAAAATACAATAAAATTAGTAGGGTAATTGAACAATAATATTTGATTGGTCAAAAAGCGAAGTAACATTGAAATTGCATGAATTTAATAAACTAGCATTCCGCCCTCGACTTCACCTGCGTAGTAAAGAAAATCACGCATAATTCCCTTTCCCGTGTGATTTCCGGGATATAAACTATAATTACCTTTGTCAGTCTTAAACTATCCTTGTACCAAATTTCATTTAAATTGGTTCAGTGGTTTAGGCACAGTATTACAATATTATTTCCTATATGGTAATACTGTGGTTTAGGCGATAAGAAGACAGACAAACAAACTCACTTTCGCATTTATAATATATTTTGTAATATCGTAGAGATCGTTGTAATTCGCATAAAAACTTCAATAAATATGTACAGTCTAGTTTCTGAGACACTGCTTATCTAGAATAATTTGTTTCCTGACTTAAGTTAAAGTTAAAAACTCCTTGCAGTCAACATTAATTACTTAAATGTCTTTGGATTAAATATACTTAAATGCAAGTTTTATGTAAAAGTATTTCATTAATTGTAAGCGCCCTAATGTTTCCTGCAACGTTGAAAGCAATTTGAAATATTTTAATGCCTTGGAATACGTGTTTATATCTACCGACTTTAAAATGCAATGCAATCAATTTTGTGTTAGCCGTTTTAGAGACGCGCGGGTGAAACGCCGCGTGTATCATTTCACAAACTTTTGGTGTTGTTCTTTAAATAATGCGGTAAATAATTTATTTTCACCTAATAAAAATGAAGCAAGCATCCAATCATAGTAAGGTTATATTAATACAAATGAAAACTTACTTAACGAATAACTGATGTTAAATCACACATCTCAATCTACTAGATTTAGAAACTTGACACTTTGAACCAAGTTTCTATTTGTAAGTGACCTGATTATAGCCAAATAAAAAATCGCTTATTACATTTTCGAGCTTTGCACTTGTTAATTTTATTCTGATAAAGCACTAGTCTAAGCTAATAACAATTAAAATGAAACGCGGTTTGAGCTACGCTAATAAAAAGTTAAGTGTCAAATTGTGCCCAAATAGAATTTGCTTTTATTTTTAAAAAGAGCGATGCGATATTTTGAATGTATGATATATTATGTACTTAATACGCATATTTTTCATATAAAAAAAAAAAAATAATTTTTATCCTGCCTCGTATGCAACCAGCCTAAACAGTGGACGAGAAAGTTCACACTTCAAATTATGTTATTACCAGAGCGATAACTTTAAATATCGCCAAATAACTCAGGCTGTGCAAAAAGTGTTCGCATGTTACTTTGCTAAATTAAACCATTTTTACCTTAAAATATTTTACGGAGTTAAGCTTAAGATTTTTAAGGTAGAGTTTGTATGGTTTATGATTATGATATAGATGTATGGATGTTAGGTTAAAATGTCTACTAATAGGAATGTGAGTATGTGTGTTTCATGTCTGTGGTTTGAACTATCTTATTAACTTACTTTACACAACAATCTTTTAAAAATTACTTTCTATAAAATATGTGCTTTTTATTAACATTTTGAATTCAACTGGTTGCTTCTATCACACTTGTATTGTATGTCAATAATAAGAAAAAGTTCCACTAAGAGAATATTTTTTAATGTAAGCCTTTAAACTTTTTCAAAAATGCTTAATTATATCATTGTTTAAATTTATTTTTGTTAAATATATCTACATTTTTAATATTGAAGCATTTATTGCGGGGTGTGTTAGAAACTCATCTTGGAATTAAATTTTCCAAAAAAGTTTTGGTTTACTATACAAATTAACTTTAAAAAATCAAGTTTCTAATCCTAGTACCACTGAGCTTTGATATATCAGCCATATGGTCAGTATTTTTTTAATAAGACGAGTGTACATTAAGATTTCATTTCATACCGCGAAACGGCCGCAAGCTTTAAAAATAATTACACCGCAAAATGAAATGACAAGCCTGCGAAGAAAATTGGTAGCCTTTAAATTCCGTAAGAAATTGGTGTGTCATGCAGATTGTAGTGGTATCAAACAGCTGATCTGTCACCTGCTCCAGGTGCGCAAGTGTGTGGGGAGGTGGGGGTCAGATGGATATTTAAGTGTCAGAAGTGAAACTTCTTTGGCAAGACTCGAAGATACCAATCGTCGCCTTACTCTATGATGTGATTGTATTGTACGGATGCTACCTTGAAATTTTACTCGCGCCTGAAGAAGTTTAACTTCAAAAAACACTTGAAGAGAAACTTTACATAAAATCGTATTTATAAGTGAAGAGAATATTAGAAGTTTTTGGTAATCTTAAATATAATGTTAACGCCCCACGTTATTTTGATCTAATATTGATAACAGTAGGCAATGTTATCTGAAGTTACTTTAAATATTTCTATCTTATTTAAGCGTTTTGAGAAGTGTTTTTAGAAGTGATGGTTCATTAAACGAATAGTTAGCCTACATTATCAATTTTTCAATCATATTCCCAAAATCCACCTTCAAAATGTAACCGCACAAATTACACGCTGCAAAATGAGATTATAATAACACGAGTGCATAAAGCGCGGCAGTTTTAATTAACATAGCAATTTCTAACATTGTACAAATTGAATTAGATAAGACAAACAGCAGTTCATATGAGATTAAAATCTACTTTAGAGCGGCAGGTGCCTGTGACGAGTGTAACTCGCTAGTTACGAGTAACGAACTGTGTGATAAATATAAGCAATTATTTAGCTTGCGCGTATTTCTATTAGCCAGTTTTCAGTGCAATATGTCTTTGTCCTGAAATTTAATTGAAAAATAAATAAAACTAATAATAATTGAAGTGTGTAGGGTATTTTATAGCATAATTATGAAATTATTAATTCATTTACAAAGATTAAAATACAACACATTTGACGAGATATTAAAAATAAACGAGGCTTAAAATATCTATTTCATATCCTAAGTAAGTTTTTAAATACTATGCTATATAATCAGGCGCGTAATTTTTATTCAAAATCTTTTATTTTTTTAAACTTTTAAGACACGTTAATTAAAGAGTCAATATACCTCAACTCCCCCTTTCGCACAGTGCGTAGCCGCACGCGTATCATGTCGCCCAATCACATTCCAACCGGCCAGTCAGCTGACTCTTTCAAAAATGGAATTTCGTTTATCAATGGGATATTTGGCTTACAATAACTGTATTCACCTTGTACTCAATTTTAAACTTTATCAACAAGTTTTAAGATTCAATTTCGTTTACTTGTGTTTATAACTGATTAGCGAAAACGGTACACACACACACACATATAACAAATTCGAATTTGGAATACTCATTGACGTCTAGCAATATTATTAATAGTTAATACACAAGCTAATTTGAATCTTATATCTTAGATATAGAGTTAGATTTGAATTAAATGTTTTCGCACTGTTTATAAAGAATTCAATAAATATTTGAATGAAACAGCTGATTCGTAAAGCCCACGTTTATAATTCTAAACTGAGCAAATTAAGCGTGCTTAAGTATGTTTGAAACACAGCTGTCAGACCTATTTCAAAAAATATATGATGTAAATTTTAATAATTTGCTAATACTACATTTGAAGTTTTTTTTAATACGAGTTATACTAGCTGTGATGATATAAATTATAGCCTATAGCCTACCTCGATAAATGGGCTATCTATCGCACAAAATATTTAGTATAGGTTTAATAATTATTTACGAAATGATTATAACACATATTAAAGCCAAATAAACACACATTAACATCAATACGCGTCACTCAGAAACAGTACTATACATGTACCATCTTCCAACTCCCCTTTCAAAGAAAAGGGAATTTCAATAAGCATATCCCAACAAATAATTTTAGTTCCCATAGAGGAATTAGTCACGTCCGTCTGTCTGTCAGTCCGTCAGTATGTCAAGGGGGAGCGTGATACGTTATTTATATTATTTGTAGCTGTTTCTGCTCGGTTCAGTGGTTAACTGTTAATTGAAAGGTCCTGGGTTCGGTTCCCGGAGAAAAAAGTCGGTAAATTGAAAAAAGATTTGTAGAGAAAATAAGTCAGAGGCAGATGTGAAATGCATCTGCTCCGCTTTAAATAATTATTTGCACTTTGAATGACTGGCAACTAATAAATTAATAGATATAATATAATATGCCACGTAAAATGCAATTTATTTTATGGTAAGTGTAAATTGTTGAGTTTTATTTTCACGAGCATAGTCATCTTCGATATTTACTTACAATCTATGTAACTTAATTCAACTTTATTCTAATGTATTATAGGTACATCAGTTTCATCAAAATCAATTAAGCCATTTTTATTTTCAGCAACGGAAGTCTATATTCAGGCTATCAAACTTATAAAAACTTACATATTACATACATTTATACATACATTTATTTAAAAAGCTGTAACACAAAATGGCATAACAGTCTAAAACATCGACGTCTCTCCCCTATAAAACATACATTAGAAAAAGCTGTATAATACGAAAGCAACTACATATTTTACACTTATATGTACGTATATATCTGTCAACTGTTATATGTATCTAGACAACACAACAACACATACAAGAAACATATATCTACATTCAAGACACACAATTTGTAATAATTGCAATTATTACATCAAGTGTATCGAACGGAAAACAAAATCTTGAAGCCATTTAAGTACAGGCGAGCGCAGAACAACAGATATTCGAGTACACTCGCGTAGGGAAGTGCTAAGAGTGGGAGTCGTTAACGCGCGCCCCCGGGCGGGTTACAATGGTTCTATACGTTGTATGAGCTTTACAGCTGTGTGGTGTACATTGCTGGTTGTGAATTAAATAAATATTAGATATTTATTTTAACATATTTTTGACGTGACAACGTCTTATAATTCGATAAAGCCGGCTGCACGCACGAAAAAACATGACTCATGCGGCGTTACCTCGCTCTGACTCATCTGAGGCGTTCCATGTAAGGCTTGAAGTGCGAGCGAGAGCGCGGAACGAGCGACAAAGAAGCACAATCGGACGTTGTCACGTTCAACTATCGTTAGTAAACCGACTTTACAGACAACCAATTTTTTCGTACATTTTTTACGGCAACTTAAAAAAAATGTAAGCGTTTTTAAAACTGAACTGAACTTTAAAAAAACAAAATCGTCCAATAAACAAACAAAATTAAGACAGGTGTTATTACAATATGCCTCAAAAGAAAATCGATAAAAAAATCTTTAAAATGGAAAAGTATATTTCATAATACCTTAACACGTTCACTGCGGCACAGATATATCTGTACTTTCCATTACTGCGTTACGGGTCGTTTTAAACCTTGTCCTATACCAGAGATTGTGGCGGCACGAGGCATATTAAACCCCACCGCCCGTAGGAGACCAAAATCCTTTTTTTGGCGCCAAATAAGACAAAGTGTGCGGCTTTTGTCGTGATTATTATTAACAATGAGTTCTTTAACCTAAATCTACCGCCGCCCGTGGTTAGATTAGTTAGTTTAGATTCTAGGGGTAAAATAAAATGTGGGGTCTGATGTACCCCATACCGCACTGAACAATAGCAGTTTTTCATATAATTTAGTGATGGGAAAAGAAATATCGATTTTATTTAATTGTATTTATTTATCAAACTTATGGATGTTTTTCATTAAAACAGGCCAAACAATAATATTGTTTGCAACCAGTGCATTTTGTGAGAATTTTCTTTACCTTTTTCGGCCTCACGACTTGTTAAGAAGGTGCGGAGTTTTTCGTAACATCCTACACATCTACTCTTCTTTGATCCCTTTAAGAGATGATGTGCCTTGTTTGTTGGCTTGTTGACTTGGGCAAGAGTTAAATTTTGATGAGCCATACACCGATTGCCGGGTGTTTTGGATTTGCCGCTAGTTGATTCAATGAACAAACACACTAATAGTAGTTAGGTAATCATGATTATCAACCGATTTGAAGAAAGTTACTCAACATGTCACATTCACGTTTCTATTAACGATATTTATTATAACGAGTAGTTAGGATGTTTGAAAGTTACCTGTATCCACATTCAAGTCCTTCTTTGTAAAAGCTTCAATAAGTTGTTCCACAAATAGTCTCGAATGCGTTGCACAACACTAACCGCGTGAAGCTAGCTTAGGGTGCGGTACAAGGTGCGCGGTGGTACGAGGTGTTCGCAACCTCGTTCCGCACTGTGTTAGAATTTTTATTTGTTCAGTGCGGCACGAGGTCTAAGAAACCCGGTATTAAGGTCGGTATACCATTGAACTAGGAATCAATAGCACATCTCAGATATATAGATATCACTTTCCTACACTGAACCAGATGGAAGTTATGCCTCCCGCACGACAGAGAAGTTTAAGTTTTTTCCTACCGCTATAACGACGAGACACGGACAGGGTGTTTCAAGCCCTGTTTCGCAGCTAACGTGTTAATTATTATTAAAAGAATATCAAACGGTGTACATAATATTACAAAAGTTCTTAGCACTCTGTATTCTCTATTTGTAGAAAGCTCGTCAAAACATAAACAGATTCGGATATTACTGGGTATAAGTTTTGACGAGCTTTCGTTGATCACAGAAATCTTATCCATGCGAAGAAAGTTACAACTCAGGTAGAAATATCTACATTATTTAAAACCTGCAATGTACACCACCCCATGTTTGTGTACAGTCGTGTAGAGTACAGCGAATGAGTGAACAATTTTTGCAAGTGCAGTCGTTTTGTGTTATTTCGTACGGATGCGTTTGTTAACGGCGGATTTTGAGACGCGAGGACCCTTGTGATTCATGTCAATGTACACTCGTGTGCATAATGTGAATACATCGATTATAGTATTGCTAGTTAAGATGCACGTACAGTCGTGTACGGAATTATGCAAGCGTTGCAATTGATATTAACGATGCGATGTATGGACGGTGGTACAGTGAAAAACAAAAGTGAGTAACGGATTTTAAACGCGATTTATTCATCTCTATAATATATAAAAATGAACGGCTGGAACGATTTTGATAATTCTTTTTTTATAATATTCCTTGAAGTACGAGGAAGGTTCTTATGGAGAGAGATCGTAAACATGTACCACGGACGAAGCCGGGGCGGACCGCTATATTATCCCGGCGTTTCTTACACTTTGCAGCGAGCGTGATCACAGGGAGGCGTTTGTTTCAAGAAGCAAGCATCCGCGTTACAAAGTATACACGATCAGTTCGCAAAATTCGTGTATATATTGTAATAACAAACTTAAAAACAGTATTACAAAGTATACACGAGCAGTTTCCTATGGTTGCGTTCTGGCTATGTGTAGTTTGGAAATACGCCACGGGGAAATGGGGAGTCATCGTGACCACGATAAATCGCGATAATTTTTACACTATAATTCCTGTAAGTTCCGCGTATACTTTTGTATTTATCTTTTTAGGTGACAAAATTAAGTTTGAGAATGGAATTATTTTTAACGGATTTTAATGGCTGTCAATAAAGGTCAATTATATAATATTATCAATTATATGTTACGTTGTTATGTACGTTTCAAATACCATAGCGAGCGTGCACATGTATAAGAGGAAACATAAGAAAATTATGAAATTAAGGTTTCACAATAAAAAGTCCAATTTTATCCTTACCTACTATTTGTATTTTTTTTTTAATATAGATTTTTAAAAGTCACTTTTTCTGATATTTGTATCAATCATACAATCACTAGCCATGCACGCAGACGAGTACATAACCAATACATATCAATACATCGGTACAGGGGGTATAGATAAACAAACACACGGCCGGATATTGGCCCGGCTTAGCGATGACTAATTTCCGGGTTTCCTTCCCCAATAATTTGCTATTCCAGTGTTTGTCTGTACGGTATTATGTGTGTTTTGCAGGTTGATTTTAAGGCTATATATCCCTACTAATCCATATCTCTATATCTTCTCTATATATAAAATTCGTGTCACAATGTTAGTTACCAAAATCCTACGGAACTACTGGACCGATTATCGTGAAATTTAGTGTATTGGGTAGACCTAAGAAACGGCCAACATCACTCTCAGTACCTTTCTATAGGCAGAACAATGTTTGACGGGATAGCTAGTTACTATTATAAATGCTAAGGTACCTAATAATATAATTTATCCGTCTATCTGTACACGTATGTTTTGCATGCCTAAACCACTGAACTGATTTGGATTAAATTTTAAGAAATTAAGAGAAAAACTGTTTCCTAATCTTTTCTAAATCTAGTCTTAAGAACGAACTAGTTACATAAAATAAATTTAAAAACTTCTATTCGAAAACCCTAATTTGAATGGAAATATATTTTGTTATCTATAGTCAATGTTTACATGAATATCTAGATTAAACTACAAACATAAAAACGGAACGTAAAAAATTATTTGTAGTTATTTTTATTTTCGTTATTGGAAATGAATATTCCAATTTAAACATCAAATTTTAATAACATATTGTGATGTCTACTGTAAAATACAGGTATTGGTTGACTGAAATACTCGATGTAAAATCAATTATATACGGACAGAAATGAGAACTCTATATTTATAAATGCTGTATTTTAATTAATAAAATAAGTATTTCATATACTTATTGTTGGTACAAAATATATGTATAGCCTATGTTGCTAGGTAAAGTATGAAGCTTTCCTCGTTATATTACTAACTAGCTGTGCTCCGCGGTTTTACTCGCAATGCTCCGCTCCTGTTGGTCTTTAGCGAGATGATATATAGCCTATATAGCCTTCCTCGATAAATGGGCTAACTAACAACGAAATAATTTTTCAAATCGCACTAAGTAGTAGTTCCAGATAAAACAAATAAATATTCTATTCTTTCGCAGTTCGAAAAAATAAAGAAATTAGCTCACTTTACATTAATTGCCAAAAACCCGTTTTTTTTCTATGCTTAGCATATTAATCTACAAATAATTTAACATTAAGGGTGGAATAATTACAAATACATAAGCAGGTGGATAATTATTAAATCCGTCGCAATTCGTGATTTGACCTTTGCAGGTGTTATCATAATATCATTGGATGATATAAATACAAACCACCTGCTCTCAATTGCTTTTGATTTAGCAATTATATGTTTTTTAATAAAAAACTAAACCGCCTTCAAACGGTCAGGAACCGGACAAAATTTAAATAGATCCAAAAGGCAACAGTATAATTATCTGTGGCTTTCAAATGAAAAAAATATCATCAAAATCAGTTCAGTCGAAAACAGTGAGGTAACAAACATAAAAATACAGTCGAATCAAGATCCTCCTTCTTTTTGAAGTCTGTTGAAAATCTTGTATTTGTTAATTAATGATTTCATTCAATCGTATTAATATTATGTACGAATTATTTTATCAATATACTATAACCTATACTTTTTTTTCAGAAGAATCAAGTGCATCTCTACAAGTAAAATTTAGTCAGCTAAGCTGAACGAAAGAAAAAGGAAGAAATCTATGTGATTTAAATGTCGTTATCGATTATACATATCGCGTATAAACCACTTTACAGCTAGCGTGGCTTTTGCAGACTAAGATATAAACTGTCTCCTCTACTATCCTGTAAAACCAACCAACCTGGAGAAAGAGTCGCTAGAAAAACATGCAAAAAGTCCTGTTTGAATGTCATAAAAATATAGATCTATTGAATACATAATTACGTCTATTACACACATTATTTCAAAGTTACATGATATTAACAACTTGTAACAATGTTTCTATTACTAGAAAATGATATAATCTCATTAAAAATGAAAATCCATATAATATCATGTATCGTACAACATAATTTCGTCAACAAATAACAACTAAAAAGTAAACAGTAAAAAACGACCTAATCTGGTTAACTCTCACAAATCACGAGGGCTTCGACCTTACACCACGAGTCGGGTAAATGTAGTTAGTAGCGGTTACATTACGTTTTTAATTTTGTTTTGTTCAATTGCAATAGCAGTTAAAAGTTTGGTTATTATTTTATTATACTGATGAAAAAAAAAGTTTTTTTGTTGAATGAAAAATTCAAAGGAAAAAATTGTCAATGTGTGAAAAATTATTTATAAATAGCTTTCCCCTCATCTTTTTAGAAGAGTATTCCTTTACATACAAAACCGTGCATGAAAACATTATACTTAATGTTAATTTATTTTTATATAATTTAGAGAATGTTAATGCTATTCGCCACAATATGTTTACCAATTAAATTTGGTTGGTTTAAAGTAAAACCAAAAAATGTCAACACTTTGTAATTATAAAGACGTATCATTATTGATTTAGGTTCAAAGAAAAGTATTTAAATGAAACTCAGAAAAGACAGACGAAGGATTGATTAAATTATTTCTTTGAAGGTAAAGCCTACGAGACATTGAAACTTTCTTTTCGAGTACTTATTTCTTGAAAAGGCGAAGTGAAGCCTGGTCTGAAACTTTGTAAAACTTAAATTATAATTGCGAATTTAGGACTCGAGTATCTTTACAACCTTTCGAGATCTTAATCAAAAACTCGGTACATAATGGCAATAGGATTGTTTGATGTTTAAAAGTAAAATGTGACTATTGTCTTGACTTAAACACGAGTTCAAATTACTTGAAGCATTCAATGAATTACGTAGGAATTTTTATATAAAATGGAGTTAAAACTTTTTACATTTACAATAGCATTTAAACGACATACAATTATGATATTATATTTTGTAAGTACATAATATTACGTTTGCAAAATTCTCTCGTAACTTTTCTTTTGCTTCTTTATCGGAACAAATACATATTTGTAAATGGCCAAATCTCTTCAGTAGTTTTTTAAATAACATCATATTTACCGCTATTTGTCAAATTAAGACTTTAATAATAAGTTATTCTGTTGGTAAATTTCAGGCTATATTAATGAGCAAAGGTTACTTTGCTAAAGTCATTTTTAAAATCAATCGTAGATTTAAATCATCTCCCAACAAACAAACAAAATCTCTTCTATATTAATAGAAGTACAATACAAGCACACGTACCCTAAAACCATATTCGACCTATTTAGTACACATGTCTCGCTTGCTGTGTGAATAGAAAAAGATGCTATTACAAGATATACGTGTAACATATTGTACGTCGTTAATTCGGCCGCTGATAATAGTCTGCATTCGGTATTGTGTTTACGTGTTATATTATCTTTGAGGAATTATATTTCGGCTTATAGCTACCGGTTTGGGTCATTAAGCTGCGTCGTGATTCTCTCGCTATAGTGGTGATATTAGATATGCTATGTTTATGTAGATGTCGTCAGTAAATACATGTATGTATGTATGAGGTATGTATGAGGATTTTTTTTCAAGTACTCTTAGATTTACTGTATAGAATTAAGGCTACCTGTATGTAGGTGTTTCTTGAACTACTCCTTATTGTACTATGTTTTTAATCAGATAGTGAATCTGGAATAAATAGACAGATTTAAATAAGCACACATGCACCTAGAAAGCAGCTTAATGTTATATCTAATCTTTAGTTTCGTGTATAGATTTTGTTAAACTAATAAACCGAATTTGTCTTAATTTCCATTTTGATAGAGAAGGGTTGTTTTAGTATTTATGAATTTCTTTACTACTTGGCTAGTATTTAAAACAATGGAAAAGCCTTTTTGATTTTTCACTATGGATTAAAATATTTACAGAATTATAAAAAGTAATTACATCAATATAATTATTGAATGAAATTATGTTATTATATCAATTTTATCTGGTTACGGAAAATAGTTTTGTAAAATCAGCGTTTTATATAATATTGAATTATGAGTAAGTAGATATTATTTATTCATCATATTTATACTGATAATTATTATATTTCTGAAATGGTATGATGAATTAATACTCTTAGAGAGTACTTGGAAATTAATTATAAAAAAATATAACGAAAAAACCTGAGTGTGTACTGTGTATAAGTGTAGTATGTGAGTTAAAAAAATTAAATATTTAAAAAAATATATGATTAATATTTGATTCAATGTCGTAGGACAAAGGTTATAGAAATAATTAAATTTGAATATTTTATTAAATAATTACTTGAGTCCAATGCGGTCAGTTTACATGCATTTACCCTAACACTTGTCTAGAAATTTATTCACAACAGAAACACATAAAACATCATTGATTTATTATTACAAATCCATTGCAATAAATAATTGTTGCGAAACGAAACGAATACTATATGGAGTTAATAAGGATTGCTGAATGCAGGTGGGTGATAACCGGGAATGACTCAATAGTACTAATACTGTACCGTCAGAAGAAAAGTCAAGTGTACATTTTTAATTTAGATAATTAAAATATTCAATAATTTTTGTAGAGATGTGAAAGCTTTATACGAGAAATTATTACCATAAAAATATTATGATTTATAAAGTTTTTGACTGAAAATAGTAATAATACACTTATTAATCTCTCTCACAAGGGTTTTTAAAAATTACATACAATGTAACACTTTACAAAGTTTTGCCTCTATTATTATTTTACACACTTATGTATAATAGGTATATATTTAATTTGATACATACATACAAAGCTCTGCATAAGCACATACTTTTCACTCGGGTTTTTTTCGGGTTGGTAGATGTCAAAAGTCAAACATGCTAAAGTATCCCTTCAATTTGAACTCTGGTGGATTGAATATTAAGCAGAAAAAGGGATTGTTTTTTTTGCCTATTTTCGTATCCTAGATTTTTGATTAATGTTATTCCTTAACCGCTAAGCTGAAGCTGTATGTGGGTGTATATAAACCTTCAGGGATTACGAACATGTTATAAATACCAATTCGAACTATTTTGGGAAGAATTTGGTATACCTACGTGCTACAATCGATACCTTTCTCTGGAGACAGGTAAAAAGATATCAAATTGGCAGAGGCTGGATAAAATACAGAAATTGATTCAGAAGGGAAACGGATAAGTTTTATAAGCTTTGAAACCAATTTTTAAAAGATTGTAAGACGATAACTAACTCATGACCACCCGTTTATAATAATTGACATATGTTTAATGTGATGTTGTGCTTATTAAAGATAAATAATTATGAATAAATCGCGGTAAATCCATTAAATGTCTTTTATTTTAAAATTTTATTGAACTTCTCTCTGCTATATTAGAAAGGCATTTCACGTTTATTGATTAACTTTTTTTACAAAATATAATATTAAATTATTAAGTCGTATTATAAAATGGTGTGTAGCCTATTTTGCTGTCGGTACTCTTTATTATTAACTTGATAAATGGTGTCCGATTCGTCTCGGTTCCATTCGCCCGACTCATCGAGATGCTATCCTGTTTAAATTTTAGCTTTTTTGTATACAAAATATTATATAAACTTGTTATTTATAGTTTTAGCTTAATAGATTTCAGTGTTTTTGCTATAAATCTATACAATTTTGTATGGAAAATTAGTGAGAGCTAATTAAATGGAATGATTATTATTTATTTGTTAACGCTCTGGACTTCGTTGGCGTAAAATTGCATTTTAACAGGCTTACTGATAAAGTAATTGATAGCCTATTTAACACTTTTTCACTTATGGTATAATGCATTATATGCCACTAGCTGTGCCGCGCGGTTTCACCCACAGACAAACCCGCGTGCTAAATCATGTAAGTATTTATAAAGCTCGTGTGTTAAACAGATGTATAACCTGTAATTCTGTTGAGTTTCATCCAAATCCGTCCAGCAGTTTTTACGAGAAAGAGTAACAAACATCCTTACATATATCCATCTATACAAACTTTCGCGTTTACAATATAATTTTAACTGACAGGTGAGCTTAACGGGACTTATCCAGAAGTTGTAAAACGAGCTATTATATTTCACACAGTATTTTAATGTAAAATTGAACATACATAATTAAAGGTTTCTCTGAAAGGAATTATTAATTCTTATTTAATCATACTTTGTAAGTTCATCAATTTGTCAGAAATGTACTTAAGTTAATGTTGATAAAATGCTATTATTAAAATGCTGTATATATTTAATCTATTTTCCTTTGATCATGACTCTATCTAAGTTTGTTACTGCATCATCATTTTTTGTGTTTTTGGTGAGAACGATTTTTAGATAAAAATATTTATTTTCATCAAAATCTGCTCAGTAATTCTGGTGATAAAGAGCAACAAGTCCTTATAAAAATAAAATTAAAATTAATATTTCAGGAAAATTTCACACATGATACGATCTGATTCCATACTAAGCTTTCGCTTGTGTTAAGGAAACCAGATGGCTGATAAACATACAAATATAATTTTTAAATAAATACTAATATAGATAATTAACACCCATACACAGAGCAAACATTTATGTTCATCACATAAATATTTGCCCTGGGTGGGAATCGAACCCACGACCTCTGGCCCTTCCAGGCCCATTTATCTATCTATTACTTTTAATATTATAAATTTAGATCTTAGGCCTTAGATGTTGTTTTCGGAAGATTCCGCTAGATGGCGTTCGATACCTATTGAATAACTAAAGCTAAATTTAATTATAATATGAAGTGGGGTTTTATATACCTCATATATACCTATTTACTTTTAGATATTATTGAATATAATCGAAAACATTGGAAAATTTATAAAATATTAATTTATAGGCCGTGAAATTTTAATCCGTTTAAAAGCATTTCATTTATAAATAAAATATTCCAAGCGAAAATAATTTTAAAGGGTTCAATATTAAATTAGCAGTAATTAAAAACAAATACCTACGCAAAGCTAAAACATACATTTAGATAAAACCAGGTGCGAACTACGTAATAATTTAATGTAATTACATTGTGAAATATTCGTCGATAATTTTGTTGATATTGCGAATTATACTAGCCACGCCCTGTGGTGTTACACGCGATAGTACAGGATTAATATATTATGTAGAGATGGTATTTTAGGCGTGTTAAATTAACCTTTGGGCTGTCTGTTAATCAATTGCTAGCAGTACTTTAAATCTATACTAATATTATAAAGCTGAAGAGTTTGTTTGAACGCGCTAATCTCGAGAACTACTGGTCCGATTTGAAAAATTTTTTCGGAGTCAGATAGCCTATTTATCGAGGAAGGCTATAAATTTTTCATAGATAACTTCTTAACAGATTTAAGCTCAGAAAGTTTGAACTGTCTGGGTGAACTAAACAGTTTTTTTTGGAAAAAATATAATTGAATAATTTAAATACCAGCGTCATGATTGACTACTAGCTTTGTCTCGCAGTTACAGTCGCTTCGTATTAACTATTAAGTATTTAAATAAGTAAGTATTTAAAGTAATAGTAGTAAGTATTTCAATAAGTAGTAAGTATGTAGCACCAATCCAGAATCCATGCAAATCTAATAATCAGCTGTTTTTACGTGAAGGAGTTACCAACCATCGTCACAAGCATATAGGTTATAATAATAGCAGACTAGGATGAATCAACATTATACAAAGTAAACGTCCTTCTTTCCTGAGGCACGTGGTATTTATTTTAGTTGTTTACTAGACACAAATAGACAATTAAACATACACCACAAGGGTGCATTGAAAACCTTCTAAACAGTTCCATAGAGGGCGCCACATTACATGTGTTGATACAGCTTATATCCAAAATGTGATCGTTTATTAAACTATGATAAGCAGTTAATAATATTAATCACCATCTTGACCACTTGGTCCATGATGGCCAATCGTTATTGAGACCAACCAAACTTGCAAGAGATATTGTAGACTTGTAGTGCACAAATGTGCTCAAATACAAGTGTACTTTCTATTCCGTCGTTTTTTATCGACTAAGGAATTGACCTGGGAGCTTTGCAGTTGGGCATAGCAACTAGACCATTTAGTCAAAACATAATAGAATAGATGTCCACAAAACCATACAGACTAAAAGCTTTCGGCCAGTGAGGGTAAAAATAAAAAAGCACCTAATCTTAAAAGTAATTTTACAGTACAGTAAATGATTTGCATAATAATACGGTTTAACATGGTGGGAGAATGGTATTAAATAGCAGGTAGGCTTGAAAGGATATCAGCGGATATGACGGTGCCTGCGAACAGGGTCTAAAATCAAATCATTCGTGCTTCGCAAAGATTATGGGAATAGATGCGTCAGTTTTATTAATGTGTTGAAAGTTATTCCTGTGTCTCCTCCTTTCACGGATAGTAACAGAGTACTTATTTATTGAATTAAGAAGAATAATTGTAATTAAAATTACACGTTTTAAAATTTATGAAGTGTAAAATTTGATTAATGTTTGTAAAATATATGGTCACTTAAATTTTAAAAATAAATTGAATAGAGACATTATAAATATTGATCTACGAAATCACACATACGTCATTACTTACACTTGAAATTTGCATCTATGCCTTACAGCATCCGCCAAGCACGTAACACTACCTTGATATAATGCAACCCGTTGCATTGCCTCCGTGAGGCGATACAGTCAATGCATCAACGTCCTTTCCCCGCTGCATCTATCAATTAATTACTCTTTGAACAACGGATGGAGACGAGTGGTCGAGCGTGTTTTTTGTACAGTGCGTATGTGTGAGATCAGCTGATGTAACAGCTGGTTGGATTTTCGTAATAATAATACCATTTCGAAGAAGGTTGATTTATGCATTCCAGAGGTTTGTATAGTTGAAGTTATAGGGTTTGGGATGAGAGTGTACATTTAATAGGTTTGGCATATTGTTTTAATAAATTCAGGAAATGCATAATATAACCTTAATTCTAGACAATTAAAAATCCTTACCTAAAAGTAGTCACCTTAGTCATTTGTTGAAGATTATTTAGTTGTTATGTTATATTTGAAAAAACGTTATACGTTATTAAACGTTATATTCTTATTTTTTTTTTTAATATGGATTAAAAATTTTATTATATTCCACAAGCAGA
>CAJQZM010030219.1:0-15044 GCA_907164665.1 Colias nastes | reverse complement strand
ACTAACCTCGAAACCAATATGGCCGCCAAAACACGTTCCCAAACCATATGTCATATATAACATAACCCTTTGTGAGCATTCGTACTTTGACCTATTTGGGAACAAAGTTGCATTTAAGGTTTCTATTCAAATATATTTCAATGGACCCCTTCATGAGTGAATGACCTTAATATTGCACACGTGCCAAAATATAATAGATGACCTCTTTGTATAGTGGTTAAAGTTTCGAATAAGGTTCAGGGTTCGATTCCAAGGGAAAATGAATACAAAAGTTATGCTAAGGCATAAATAAGGTTAAAAAAGTATGTTTTTTTTTAATTATTTGCCCCAAACGTAACCGGGATATAAATGCATTTTTTTATCTAGAACTAAAAGAATAAAGTCACAAAGTTTATTTTAACCTAGCAATTTGGTACTTCACACTATATCAATACATAATATAATATAATTACCTATGTATGTTCATTCTTGTGTGCCTCACAAACAATGAACCTATCTAATGTTAAAAAACAACTCAAAATCGATTCAGTAGTTCTTGAGATTACACAACCAAACTTACATCTCAATAACTTGTCGAAAGTACTATCAAAATCGATTCACTAGTTCGAGATAATATTTCATACAAAGTCACACTAAATATTAGAATAATCTGATCCAGTATTATGTAACCAAAAAAGTACATCATTATTTCACAGAAACGAATATTTCAATTTGTTCAACAATACATGAAAGGATATAAATTTCAATCATCTCGGTCATTCAAGCAGTTCTCAAGAAAAATGACTGACATAGACTCCATGGTGGTTATATAATAACGATCTATAGATTATACCAGAGATAATATTTGTTTTTCATTGTAGATTTATATGAAAGTTTGAAGAAATATTTTGAACTAGCTGTGCCCCAAGGTTTTACCCGCATTGCTCCGATCCTGTTGGTCTTAGCGTGATGATATATAGCCTATCCTATAGCCTTTTTCGATGAATGGGCTATCTAACAACGAAAAAATTTTTCAAATCGAACCTGTAGTTCCTGAGATTAGCGCGTTCAAACAAAGAAACAAACTCTTCAGCTTTATGATATTATAAGTATAGATTAAATATTTATTTGTATTATTTTAAGTAGGTAGCTTATCCATGCCATAAATAATTATCAAATTAGGGCCGATTTCTCAATGCTTGGATAAAACTTATTCGTCGAATAATGTATAAAAAACGTATTCTAATTGCCCGTATTTGACAGTTTACGTGACATTTTAATATTATCGTGTAATACTTTATTGGACGGATAAGTTTTATCCAAGCATTCAAATATCGGCCCTAAAATGGAGTAAGTTTAAGATATTTTTTAATCCGTTTTATCGTTTTAAACTGCACTAGAAATCACGTCACATAAATGTTTCATTCTTTCTTTCTTTCGTTCTAGAAGTTTTAATTTACTTGTCTTATTTCTGTATTAATAATACTATATTCTAATCTGTAATTAATTGATATAGTTTCAATTATGCTTTCGCTACGAAATAAGATACTTAGGTATTATACTAAGGTATTTAACAAAATTATTAGTATGGATTACCTATAGGCTATAGGTATGCCACTACTTATTACATCTAAAAAATATTTAATAATAGAAAAAACAACCACGAGAATTCTAAGAAAAGATTCGTATATTCTGGGAACTACCTGCCAGGAGCTAAGTTTTTGCCAGACAAAAAATTGGTTTTGCTATTAACATATACGCAATTATAACCTTTATTACTTTAGTAATAAGAGATAAATCTCTGAGCTTAATTCATGTCCCAGTCAATTTACAAAAAATGGGAAAGCATTTTAAAGAAAAAAATTGTTTGTATGTGTGTAAATGTTTTGAGAAAGTCGTTAAAACTATAATAGCTTGTACTGGTACGACCACTTCGTATAATATATAGATTATATTGATTATATATTATATACACATAATATAATATGTATATAGATTAAATAACATTGCACCCATTTCAAGTCCAACCAAGTCTTTACCAGATGTTCCCAAAGAAAGTACGAGAAAGTTCGACAGTGTAGTCGTGAGGTGAAATTTTATTTGCTAAACCTTTTTTGAATATAGCAAGTTGCCAACCGATAACTTCGACTTACTGATATGATAGATTGAAACACTTTAGAACTTTCGAGATCAGCCCCCGTACTACGTCTTAAAGCAGTATTGTTCCCAGTGTTGGAAAGTGACAGCGCTATACAGGTCCTCTAGCGCCATCCCTTTCCTACACTGGAAGTAATACTGCTTTAAGACGTGGTAACCCCGTCGATCGAGCTGAAATTTTTTCTTATTGAAACTGTTTAAGAAGTTTTGGAATGCGAAAGAGGGTGAGTTTTTATATATGTAGTTTTATAGAGTGTTATGAATGTGGTATGGGTAATCGTATTTTGTTAGTAGTTGTTCAATGGTTTAATATTTTTCTTATTAACTTGACACATACTAAGAATGTTGTTAAACGATAGTCGTAGTAGTAGTATATTTAATAAATGATTTTCTGTTTCTTAACGACTCTCTCTTTGCTAAGACCCTTTTTGTACAAAATTTAAGATCTAACCACCAAGTCGATTGTCAATATCATATTGTAGAAGTAAATAGCAGTTATTATAAGTTACTTATACGTGGTAGAGACATGATTTTGTACGGCGTTGCGGAATAATGGATTAAAAGCAGTATGGCATCGGCACTCAGGTGGACAGCTTACAAGTGACGGCATAGTGCTGAATCTTATTATTTTATGCTCTTATATCGTTCTAGATAGGTCACCTGGTGGTTTAAATGACCCATAACTTTTTCAACATGGGCCTGTAGTCTATAAGGTACTCAATCTTCTATCTAACAACTTATTAAGAAACTTGATCCAATAATTAATTACATAAATAGAGACTATTTCCGACCACTTCAAACTTCTAGCAGTAAATCTAGACAACAAGTAAGTTAACAAATAGCTGTTTTGTGGACTGCACTAATTCAGAATTAATGTACACTTAAAACGGCTAAGATATCACTTAAGCCGGCTAAGGGGATGGCTAATGAAATTTACTGGCAGCCAAATGAAAACTAAACGGATTTTCTTGTTCCTGGGTTCGTATTGTGGAATTAATAATTATAATTAGTATTTATTCTTTCAACTGTTTGCAACTTTCAACTGTACCCTCTTGTGTTATGGAATATGTACATAAATTGGAATGCAATATACCTACTATAAGATTAAGCTAAGAATTTGTTACTGTTATAAGCTTTACATTATCTATCTTTTTCAGAGTTTCCACTAAAAGAGTTATTTTTTAATATTCAATCAAATCGTTCTTTTTATTTATTTTTCTATAGAATTTTATGAAGCCCTTTCAGTCTGTTGCTATTATTTTCTGTAATATTTATTCTAAAGATCTAATTCTATGGCGGTAAAAATCCAAAAATATTTCTAAGGTAAAAGAGGACATTCAACCTTACTTTATGAAAAAATCACAATACAGACTAAAGACTCTCACAAATTTTAAGAGGCTTATTTTTTGCGTAAAGATAATAAATTCCGAAAATATTCTTTATAATAATAAATGAATACTAAATACGCCTACAATATTCACAAACCTTAATAACAATTTAGCAAAAAATCTAGCGAATTTTATAAAGCTGAAGAGTTTGTTTGTTTGTTTGAACGCGCTAATCTCAGGAACTACTGATCCGATTTGAAAAATTCTTTCGATGTTAGATAGCTAATTTATCGAGGAAGGCTATAGGTTATATATCATCACGCTAAGACCAATAGGATCCGAGTTATGCGAATAAAACCGCGGGGCACAGCTAGTATAAAATATTTCTTCAAATTTTTATACTGCTGCGGGGCACAGGTACCTAATAAATATTTTGTTCCACGTACGACGTACCACCTCAAATAAATATTAACTGGAAACTACCAAATTCTACGCAAATAAATAAATATAAATATTTCTGGATAATTTTCACACACGGCACGATCTGATCCCATACTAAGCTTTCGCTTGTGTTATGGAAACCAGATGGCTGATAAACATATCTACATATTATATAATTTTAAATAAATACTTATATAGATGATTCAGACAGACATAGAACAAACATCTATGTTCATCACACAAATATTTGCCCTGGGTGGGAATCGAACCCACGACCAGTGGCTTGAAAGGCAGGGTCACTACCAACCAAGCCAACTGGCCAGTCAATACATTCTCTGCTTATACCAAAACGTCCCGTAGAATATGTTGAACAAAATCAAAGCTAGTACAATCAAATAACAAATAAAACATGCAGTTAAGCGCACTCGACTTGACAATAAATTAAGCTTGTAGCTAATATGGTTTGCGTAGTGTATGTGTGTATGTATGTATGTACACGGGAGGCGCTCAACAACCTCGCTTCCTCGAGACATCAAGAGGTGGGGAATGGATAGGGATTGGAATTTACGAGTACAATTAATAGTAAAATATTTAACTGACGAAATGACCTTGTCGTGCGGTAAATTTGTAGAAAAACTTCATCAAATGCTGGAGAGACACATTTTTTCAAATTATGTACCCTTCTAAAATGCTGGAGACAACTGAAACACATTAAATATAATATTATTTTTGTGTAATTTTATTCAGTTTTGTTAATTTCTTTGAAAGTCTTGCTTAGAAGTAGTCATTAGATCTTTATGAAGTAAATCACTATTTTGAACTAAATATTTATTAGAATCAAACCTTTTTGATAATATTTATCCAATCTTAAACGTAAAATATAGCTCTACATCTCACCTGTCAAAATAAAAAGCAAAATAAATAAAAATGCCGCATCCAAAACTAATGTTCCTTGACGTACGCGACAGTAGTGTTTGTCCCGGAATTTCCTGGCTCCCCAATTAATTACCCAGACCGCTCCCTCGACGATTTAACTTGTAAACGAGTGCATACTTACGTGAGGATTGCACCGTGCCTGCTTACGTAATGAAAAAAAGGAGGGAATTTTTAATTACCAAAGGGTAGACCTTGAAATTTTAAAATTTTGGGGAGCGAGTCATTAATTCGGAGGCTGTTTTGGTACGTGCTTTGAAAGCTGTCTGGAGTATGGAGTGGATACTGTTTTAGATATAGCATTTGAGAGATCGTGAAGTACAATGGTTCAATGGAGGTTCCAAATTTTGGCAAGAGTAAATAATGATTAAAGCTTAGAAACATAATTCATACATTGACAATTCCTACAAATAAGACCTAGTAGTTTTATGACAGAATGTGTTGAAAAATAATGTGCGGAATTGATCCAGCTTTTCTTTAAATTCACGTTACTTTAACATTTAGCATAGGCATTACACCTTTATTTTTACTAAAGTTAGATAGAATATTACAAAAAAAAACCTGTATCGTAACCAAATTTATCTCTAATGCATATCTGTAATAACAATCAACACTTACCCTTCTAATTTGTCAACCCTAAACAAATCAGAACCGTCTAGATTAAATAAACATACACATTACATATCAATTTCATAACCTCATCACGGGGCTATTACCCGCGTTTTTCCGACAGATGCCTGCTACACATTATTCGAGAAGGGCTGAAAATGGCGGTATAATAATGACAAATGATGCCGTGTTGTGGCGCGTCATGGTCGAGTTTTCGGATGAAATTGTTTCGCGGGGAGCGTGAAAAATGTTTGCCACGTGTGAAGTGGCTAATCTCGATACCTATCAAGATAATTTAAACATCAAGATAATTCAAACAGTGCAGGATACTTCCAAGTTACCTTATCTTGGAAGATACAGCAAAAGTCTACGGAGTCATATCAAGCAGTTTGATACCCATCAAGATAATCCATACATCAACGGTACACGACAGTTCAAAGGTCCTGGACGATACATCAGAAAACTACGGAGATGCCCTGTGTTAAAGCAGTTAATTCAAACGTCAACAGGGCAAGATACTTCCAAGTTACTTATCCTGGGAGATACAGCAGAAGTCTCGGGCATTGCCATGTCTTAGAGCAGTTTGATACCCATGAAGATTTAGATGGAAAATTCTAATGGTTTTAATTTCGGAGCTTACGTTCAACAGATATCACGTGGAAACAAATAAATATTTTCTTAATGATCATTTTATTTTGACTCTCCTACTGAATCTCATTGTAATATTTTAATATTCCATTGAGATTTCTTTTTACCTGTTGTTTTTAATGTATACCTACGTTCTATGTATTTTGTTTCCCCTAAAATAATCTGCTTATATTGCGTGATCATAGATCAATGCCCAATTTACACTGATAAGATAAAAATACCTACGTTGATTGTTTTTATGATACCAATATTTAAAGAGAAAATAAACAATTATTTCGTATACCACAATAGAATACACATTTCAAAAATTCACATTTATTATGATCAAATTAAATGATGGTCAAAAGCACTTTTCTATCCAACATACCTAGCCAAAAATTACGGTTGCAATTAATGCCCTTTGTACTTTGTATTAAGCCCCCGATAATTGCTTCCAGGATTAAAAAGCTCAACTATTTAAACATTTCAAAGACCTATTTACCTACCTACCTTAGCCATGGTTCTCCTATATAAAACAACTCAACATCCCCGAAGACCAGTATCCAGTCTGTCAAACGTCACTCCCTGAAGACGAGTCACCACTCCATCAAACGTCACCTAACAGGTGCGTCACCTACAGCGTCACTGAATTACGTGGTGACGCTAATAAAGCTGGTTCTGTACATTAGTGTACACGCGTCACACAAATTAATCAAAGAGAAATATTCATGCCGACACATGCCATGAAATGATAATGAACCCGTATTGATGCGGTTTGCGTGGTGAGAGATAGCGGTTTTAAAAAATATTTTTTGAGAGAATTTTTGATAGGTGATTCTGGATCTGTTAGTGGTATATTATAAGAAAATAAAAATTTAATAATTTAAAGAAATAAAAAATTTAAAGCGTATTAAAGTAGGTTTGAGGATTCCGGTTCGAGTGTCAAATATAACAGACGTTTCGAAGTTCGCTCCGTTAACTTAAATTTTAAACTGTGTAAAATCTTCATAAAACTGTAACCTGTGCAAGTGATTCCATAAGACTAAGATTGAAGAGTGAAAACAGTGATATAAAACGCGTCAATTCATTACAGAAGACGAATTAAGTGCAAAACATATTTAATAACCTACAACTATAAAATTTGCTTTGACAAGTGACAATTGACAGTTGACACTCTAGTCTACAGTTAGCAGTGCTACCAACATAAGAATTTCATAAGACGTTCTGTACTACGTGACTTTATCTTCGAGTGTTGCCATTTCTAAAATTTATATATATATAAAAATAAATAAAAATAAAATTGAATAATTTAATAAGCAAAAAATAATAGTAATATTTT
Organism: Colias nastes; assembly: GCA_907164665.1. NCBI lineage: Eukaryota > Metazoa > Arthropoda > Insecta > Lepidoptera > Pieridae > Colias > Colias nastes. Next base: position 7,631 of record CAJQZM010030219.1, on the reverse strand, counting down.
ACAAAATAGATAAGACAAAAACAGCAACTTTAATATGGACGACCAAATGCAAATGCTTTTCTCGAAAATAAAACTTGAAATGGAGAAACAAACCGCAACATTAACAGAATCAATAACAAGGGGGATATTAGAGGAAATGAATAATAAACTCAAACCTATTTTAGAAGAAAATCAACACCTAAAACAGGAAATAGAAAACTTAAATGAAAAACTAAAACATCTGGAATCTGGGAAAAAGGCAAATAACTTGATATTCTATGGCTTCGAAGAGTCGAAAGATAACACCAATATAATAGAAACTATAGTAAATACTTTAAAACAGTCTGGCATGGAAATTAATAAGCGAGATATAAATAAAGCGTTTAGACTTGGCAAAGAAAAAGGAAAAGCTAGACCAATTTTAGTGAATATGCTAAATGTCTGGAAAAGAAACGAAGTATTGCGAAATAGGAAAAGTCTGCCCAAAACAGTTTTTGTTAAAGAAGATTTTAGTAAAGAAGTGTTAGAAAAGAGGAGAGAACTCATACCTCAACTAAAAGAAGAAAGGAAGAAGGGTCGAATAGCATTTATTCAGCACGACAAACTAATTGTCAAAGATGATGTAGGGACTTCACGGGATAAAAGGAAGAGAGAGCAATCCAACTCACCAAAGACACCTACTGACGTCAATGATGTTAGACCAAAAATTAATAAAATAAATGCATTTGAACGAATGTATAGGAACAGATCGCAGTCAACGTCAGATTTAAATAAACAATAGCAACTAACACACGTCGGAAACCGGAAGAACACAACGAACAAGACAAAACAATTTAACGTCATTAACAAAATAAACTCCATATCGCCCCCAAGCCGGTTGGTCTCCGTGGGGGATAATGACCAATCCCTTCCAGCTCCAATAACAGATAATAATAATAAAATAAAAACAAAAGGATACAACAAATTTTATATTTCCACCCTAAATTGTCTAACATTAAGAACACAAGAAAGACTAATAGAACTAGAAGAAGCGCTTACAAAAATAAAATGGGACATAATAGGACTAAGCGAAATGAGAAGATTAGGAGAATGTATTGAAGAACATAAAGATTATTTATTATTTTATAAGGGAGAAACAAAAGGAAGTTATGGTGTAGGCTTCATGGTTAAAAAATATTTAAAAAGAAATATCATTGAATTTAAGGGAATCTCGGAGAGAATAGCTATTCTTAATATGCATTTAAAAGGTTATAAAAATATGTGGTCTATTGTACAAATATATGCTCCTACTGAACAGTATGAAGATCATACTAAAGACCTCTTCTATGAACAACTATCATTAGTTCTGAAAGATGCACATAAAAACATTATAGTTATGGGAGATTTCAATGGTAGAATAGGAGTACAACAACCAGGGGAAGAAAAAATACTAGGCAAATACGGTTTTGGCAGAAGAAGTAAAAATGGAAATAGGATGATTAATATGGCACTTGAAAATAATCTCGCATTTATGAACAGCTTCTTCAAAAAAAATCCCAACAAAAAATGGACATGGCTGTCTCCGGATGGATCATACAAAAATGAAATAGACTACATAACTTCAAACAATAAAAAAGCATTTCAAGATGTAAACATTTTGAACCAGTTTAATTTTAATACTAATCACAGAATGGTGAGAGCAATTCTAAATAAAACCGAACCAAGAAAAAGTAGAAACAAATTCAATGTAACAGCACATATAAAAGCAAATCAACATTTCACAAATAAAGCAATAAATTTAACTGAAGAAAAATATATTAAAGAAATAACTGAAATATTTGGACCTCTATTCAATAAAATTAATTCCAAACCAAAGTCAAGCCGTATGGATGATGAAACTAAAAACCTAATTGACAAAAGAAGACACCTTTTAAAACATAGAAAAGACCAACAAAACCTTAAAGCAATCTCAGAAATAAGTAAAAGAATAAGTAATAATATTAAAAAAGACAGAAAGAAACGTAGAACAAAAATTTTAAACTATCACATAGAAAGGACAGGTGGAATCAAAAAAGCTTTAAAAGAACTGAATGAAACAAAGAAATGGATACCAAATGTTAAGAATCAATTAGGAAAATCAACCACAAAAAGAAAAGATATAATAAAAATTGCAACCGACTTTTATAGAGAACTTTACGCGGCAGATAATAATATATCAAAAAATAACGTAAATATCGAAAGTGACGACATAGAAGATATACCAGATTTCCTACAATCAGAAGTAGAAAACGCTATATTAAGTCAAAAAAATGATAAAGCCCCCGGACCAGACTATATAACAAATGAGATGATCAAAGTATCAATCACCAAACAAGAAAACCTAAAAAAACTCACGGAATTATACAACACCGTCTTAAGAACAGAGGATATACCATCTTCATGGACTAAGAGTATAATTATTCTGCTGCATAAGAAAGGAGATAGGACAGTTATTGAGAACTATAGGCCTATAAGTCTCATGTCAAATATCTACAAGGTATTTTCTAAGTTGATATTGAAAAGAATAACGGCACTCCTAGACGAACAACAACCTATGGAGCAAGCTGGCTTTAGAGCGGGCTTCTCAACGGTCGATCATATGCATGTCATAAAACAGCTTGTAGAAAAATGTCAGGAATACTGCAAACCTTTATACATCGCTTTTGTTGACTACACTAAAGCATTCGACTCAATAAAACATAACTCACTCTGGAAGTCACTAATGCATCAGGGTGTGCCAAAGAAATACATCCGCATAATTAGAAACGTATACACGAATAGTAACGCACAAGTTAAACTAGAAACAACTGGTGAAGAGTTTCCGGTAGCTAGAGGAGTAAGACAGGGAGATCCTTTATCCCCAAAACTTTTTTCGGCCGTATTGGAAAACATATTCAGGCAATTAGACTGGGACAATATGGGTATAAATATCGATGGGAAAAAACTTAATCATCTAAGATTTGCGGATGACTTGGTATTAATATCCGACAGTGGTAATGCGCTTCAACATATGTTAAAACAGCTGGAAGATAAGAGCAGGGAAGTTGGACTTACAATGAATAAAACTAAAACAAAAGTTATGACTAATAGGGAAGAAATACCGATTGAAATTCAAGGTGAAACAATTGAATACGCGAAAAGCTATACATATTTGGGGCAATTAATATCATTTAGGGACCAGACAGAGATAGAAATAGAGAGAAGGGTGTCTTACGCGTGGAACAAATATTGGTCATTAAAAGAAATATTTAAAAGTAAATATTTTCCAATAATATCGAAAAGAAAAGTGTTCAACTCATGTATCTTGCCATGCCTTACTTACGGGTGCCAAACATGGGCACTAACTCAAAGACATCTTTTAAAACTAAGATCATGTCAAAGGGCAATGGAGAGAAGTATGATAGGCGTAACACTTAAAGATCGTAAAACAGCGGAAGAAATAAGTTCAAAAACCAAGGTGGAAAATATAATAAAGAAAATAAGGCAACTAAAATGGCGATGGACGGGACACATGACTAGGGACAGTAAAACGAAATGGACACAAATATTAACAGAATGGCAACCACGTGATGGAAAAAGAAGGAAAGGTAGACAAGTGAAGAGATGGATAGATGATATTAAAAAGATTGGTGGAATAGTATGGACCCGACATGCGAACAATAGGAATGAGTGGAAGCGGCTGGAAGAGGCCTATGTGTCACAAGACACGCTGATCACCAAACCGGAAAATCCCATGTGTTAAATAATAATGTTTAAGATAGATTTAGTTTTATATGTATGTTTGTATCAGCAATAAAGGCTTAAATAAATAAATATAAATAAAGTAGGTTTGACAGAAAGCAGCAAGTTTTTCAGATAATAAACTCTACATTGAATTATATAAATCAGCAAGAGTGAAAATTACGTTTTCGATTGTTTTTACTAAACCAAATTCTCCTACCCAACATAAACGAAACACAAATCTACAAAGGGTAATTCAGCTTTTTACAACAACTAAATTGTGACTATACTTACTCTAACAAGACTCGAACAAATTTAATTTATGCCTATTTATCTACACATGTAGCTATAAGCGCATATATTATGTATAAGTAATCAGTAACTATCATTGGTGGTGAAAGTTGCTACAAAATTTCAAAACGCTATCGCTCATAACTTGTTATCCATCCACTCTTGGGACTAGATACGGGATGCGTAAAACAATATGGTTTACATCGGAATGCCTTTGTCTGCAAGAACAATTAGTATAGAGAAATAGCTCTGACCCGCTCCAATATTATATATATTTACCCGGTATCATGTAGTCTGTTCGTGTCACACCTTGCACAAAGGATGATCATTAGGATTTGGTATATACGGAGGTAAATTTGCTTTTTGCGGACCTCGTTATCGAATCAAGAAATTTGTTTTAGAACTCAATGCTTAATATTATGCTGAAATTAATTAAGTAATTTAGTGGCATAATATTGTATCGTGTTAAAATTTATTAAAATATGTGAGGCTAATGTGGGATGCGTAAGGAGCGTTAAATGAAATACTAATAATCCACGATGAGGCGTTTAATTCGCACGTTACAATAATTCGAATTTAGATAAAAACTGAGCGCACATCCGTCGTCTATGCCGGTCGCCGCGGAGTGAAGGCTCACGAACCGTAGCGGACAACTCTCGTGTACGGCCGGAGCGGGGCGCGGGGTGAAGGGCGCGTAGTCCCGTTATGCGCTCGCTCAGCTGGCCGCCACACTACTCCCCCGCCGAGACCGATGCCAACAGCTAAGGTCGATAGTAGTTGGGTTAGCGAACCACTCGTCCACTTCTAGTCTTGAACGGTAGTGATTTGCTGTTCTCATCGTGTTGTGGTTCTTCCTGTAATTTAGTAAGCAAATAAGCAGGTTTAAGTCTATCTATGGTTACATGCGAAAGCTTGCCTCCCACGTCAATTTTAAATGTTTTTTCTCCTCTTTCAATCACTTTGTGCGGGCCAGAATAAGGTGATTCCAATGATTTTTTAATGGGGCCTTTGCGAAGGAAAACATAGTCAGCTATTTGTAAGCTCTTAGGTATGAAAAAGGTTTTGCTGGTATGCCAGTGCGTTGGTTTTGGTGCGAGATTATGAAAATGGTTGCGTAGGCGGGATGCAAAATCTGTTAAATCAGTACTATGAGCTTTAGGAGCGAAAAACTCACCGGGAAGGCGCAGTGGCTCCCCGTACACTAGCTCAGCTGCAGATGACTCAATGTCTTCCTTCCAAGCGCTGCGAATGCCAAGTAAAACAAGTGGAAGTACCTCAGACCATTGATCATTTTTATGGCACATGATAGCTGCCTTAAGCTGCCGATGAAAGCGCTCCACCATGCCGTTGCATGCCGGGTGATACGCCGTCGTAGGGCGATGAACTGCACCCAACAATGAAGAAATGCTACGAAACAAATCGGATTCAAACTGTCTTCCTCTGTCAGTAGTGATCTTCTCTGGACATCCGTATCTCGCCACCCAACCAGAGAGAAAAGCACGGGCACACGTCTCGGCTTGAATGTCTGGTAAAGGAATTGCCTCAGGCCAACGCGTGAATCTATCGATGATCGTGAGACAATATCTGTAACCAGAAGAATAAGGTAATGGTCCTACAATGTCCATGTGGACATGCGAAAAACGTTGAGAAGGTGTAGAATATTGAGAGAAAGGTGAAATTGTATGACGAATGACTTTGTTGCGCTGGCAATCTGTGCAAGCTCGCGCCAAGAGTCGACAATCTTTTTTAATTCCAGGCCAAACAAATCGTTGCGTAATCAACTTAATGCTCGCCTTAGCACCAGGATGGCTTAAACCATGTAGATTATTAAAAACTTGTTCGCGAAAAGCTTTAGTAACAAACGGTCTGGGATTTTGCATAGACACGTCACAGTAGATGAAATGAGATGAATTTGGTAATTTTACTTTTACTAGTTTAAGAGATGAATTGTTATTTAAAAGTTCTTGCAGCTCAATATCTGTACTTTGAGCGCGTGCAAGCTCCTCAAAATTTATTGAGTCTGCGATTTCCTCTATTCTGGACATAGCGTCGGCTACCATATTCTCAGACCCGGTCACGTACCTGATATCTGTAGTAAATTGAGAAATAAAATCTAAATATCTAAATTGTCGAGGTGAACATTTATCTCGATTGGTTTTGAACATGAATGTCAGCGGCTTATGATCTGTGTACACAGTAAAGTTTCTGGCCTCCAGCATATGTCGAAAATATCGTATAGCTTCATAAATGGCTAACAGTTTTCGATCATACGGACTATATTTTACCTGAGATGGCTTAAGTTTGCGTGAGAAAAACGCTAGCGGTTGCCAGTCATCATTTACCCGTTGTTGGAGCACAGCACCGACTGCGATGTCGGAGGCATCTGTGTGAATTGCAAAATCACAGTCGGACCTAGGATGAGCTAATAAGGTTGCTCTCGCAAGAGACGACTTACAGGCATTGAAGGAGTCCAGCATGACATCAGACATCTCGATAGGTTGATTATTTTTCTTTTTAGATCCTGAGAGTGCCAAGCTGAGAGGACCTTGAATAGAAGATGCATCTGGAATGAAACGCCTATAAAAGTTATACATTCCTAGAAATCGGCGGAGTTCTCTTACACTCTTCGGAACTGGATAATCTACGACTGCTTGAACCTTTTCTTCAACAGGACTAATTCCAGCTGATGTAACTTTGTGACCTAAGAAGGTTATACTAGGTAAACCAAACTCACATTTGCTTGAATTAATAAGCATGCCGTAGTCTGAAAGTCTCTTAAATAATTGATCCAGGTGTTCCAGGTGCTCATCGTAATCTGCGGAAAAGACCAAAATATCATCGACATAACCATAACAAAAGGATAGTCCTTTGAGCATTTCATCAACAAAACGTTGAAAGGTCTGAGCTGCGTTGCGAAGGCCAAACGTCATATAGCAAAACTCGAATAATCCGAATGGTGTAGTAATGGCGGTCTTCGGTATATCGCTCTTGAAAACTGGTATTTGGTTAAATGCTCTTACCATGTCGATTTTAGAAAATATAGTGCTTCCAGCAATTAAATGTGTAAAGTCCTGAATATGTCTGATGGGGTAGCGGTCTGGCAAAGTTCTTGCATTTAAAGCTCTGTAGTCGCCGCAGGGTCTCCAGCCGTTGTCTTTCTTAGGAGCTAAATGTAATGGAGATGACCAAGAACTGTCTGACCTGCGTGCCACGCCTGATTGCAGCATGTCCTCAAATTCTTTTTGTGCTATCTGAAGGCGATCCGGTGGCAGCCTGCGTGGTCGTGAGGAAACGGGTGGACCTGGTGTAGTTCGAATATAATGAACGGTATTATGTTTCACCTCCTTATGTGTACCAGCCGGGCGGGTTATGTCTGGATATTTGCGTAAAAGCTGATGGTAAATAGAATCTCCAGAAATTACCTTAATTGAACCATAGTCGCTGTCAGTTGGAATCTCAATTGACGCTGTGACCTGGAGTGACGTCAACCCATCAATAAGTCGCTGCTGGCGGCAATCTACCAACAGATTGTAAAAAGAAAGAAAATCAACGCCAATTATCGGCTTATTAATATCTGCAACTACAAATCGCCATTTAAAATCACGCCGCAAACCTAAATTAAT